>JAQFXU010001466.1:0-28796 GCA_034693705.1 Spatulosminthurus flaviceps | reverse complement strand
AACTTCTAAAGTTGATGATTTTGTATTTTGGCCAAAACGCGAAGTTCCGTTTTAAGCCGATTTGGACACAGTGTGCAGTAGTGGGAAAATTCACCTTTCCTTTAATACCAACTACAAGTCAATCCGGGATTCGAACCCGGGCCCCACTTAGATATCACGCTCCAAAAATTAAAAATTCGCGCAATGGCGATTCTAAAACGAAATATTGAGATTTTTCAGAATTATTATACCTTGTTGGGCTATAAAGACCGGTTGCTAAGATATAAACAGGTAAAACTTTAAGGGTTTCCCCAAAGCTGAACACATTACAACTTTTTTATTACCTGTAAAAGCCCCGCTCTTTTCGTCAGAGAAATTAAAGTTCTTGTATGAGTGTAATGGTGCGGGATAAAACAAAAATGAATTATTAATACTGCTGGTCCTTAAATATTTGCGCGAAACAACCATTGCTTCAGTCGCTGCCTGAGTCCGAAACCTGTGTTAACAATTACCTTGCGTCAATTATACCAGCTATATTGGAAAATATTTATCGGTGAAGTAAAATTTTTAAAATGACACATACCTCAGCACAGCCCCTGCAAGCAATAACAGTGTGAATTTTACAGAAAAATCCAGTACAGCTTTTACATTTTCTCGTGGTTTCAATCCGGTTTTTACTTGGGCAACCGCCACATCGTCCTTTTTTTGAATGAAACAGATCCTTTACCGTTCTGACGGCGAAGTGCTAATTAAATACAGCTATTAGTTTTTTTTACTAGTTTCTATTTTAATTAATCGAACTATTTAGTGTTAAAGGAATATTAATGCCTCTTATTTTTGAATAGTTAACGCCCATTGTCTTCATAGCCTTCTGAATATGAAAATGTAAATGTCGTATAGTATTTGCTCTTGCCTTGATTTGAGGAATAATTGGTTCTACTTACAGTTGCTTTAAAAATATCTGCTTGCATGATTTTTTACTCTCCACTCGGGATGATGTTTTATCCAAATAACATACATGTTAAGAGCGATGTAGTCCAAAAGATGAATGAATATCTATAAAAATTGCATAATATGTCAAATTTGTGGCACAAATCGTTGTTATATAAATCACATGTAATTCCTACCTCACTTTCATGGCCCAACGCCGCGTCGCACATTGACCAGTGTAATTCCCATTAAGAGTAGTACGTAGATTGGTAGCGCCGTAGCGCATTAGTGTAGTCTGGAGAAGGCTGTTATACAGATAGAATGGGGACTGAGCTGTATCTCTGTCTTTGGGACACTTATTCTTTTCTTCCTTATTGTCCCGCAATATGTTAAATTCCTATCCAACAAATCTGACACCAGCTTAATTGATGAAAAAATTATCAGCGATAACTCCACGGCCAGATCCACTGTAATCTTTCACGAGATCCAACACCACGCGTTTTCCTTGACCAATATAAACATATAGCAAATATAAATAAACATCCAAACAATATAAATACAGCATAAATAATTAAAAATACTCCAGAACTTAAATATTGTGTGAGTTGTAAATTACTTCCGGTTTCTGTCCCAATTGTCCTGAATACACCTGCATGGCCAACACGTAGCCGGAATAGTTACAAACTAAGGCCCATATTTTGATCCCGTATTTTGCGGGTTTGGATTTCATACGATATAATGCGTACGATATAAGATATGTTTAAAATGATTTTTTTTCGCGTGATATGTTATAAATACGTAGATAACTAAAAGAAACGAATACTATCCATGATATTCTTTATTTCATTGGGTTGCAAATTCTTGTTACTACCCGAAAAATTCAAAGCTATAGTTATTTAAAACATCATCAGTATTTTACAAGCTGCCAACGTCTATTACCATAACTGGCAATATGACAGAAGGAAGTTGTCCCGATGGTTAGGAACTCCATTATTATGTCGTCCTCGAGACTTGTATGAATTGAAATTAAAACGAATGGATTGAATGAACACAAAAAAACGATTTTTGCCTCTTTCCTTTCACAACATCGTTGAATAAGCTTCCGCTCGAATTAATCAAAATAAGACGATTATGCATTGTAGCGCATTAAGGTTGGGATATGTTTGCAAGTTTATCCATAAGCTTGGGTTTGTTAGCTTCCTTTTGTGCTTTAGTTTGACCTTTCTTGAATCCCACCGACTGCTCCACAAGAAGCTACAAAAATAATGCAAAATGATGAGTTTACCGGATGAATTTATGGAATTCGGTAAGGGTGTACTCACATAGAACCTTTTCCGTCCGTAAAAGTGAGTTTTTTACGGTACGGAAGAAACCTATCACATAGATACCGTTGGTTATCATTGAAAATGATAAGCATTACACCATAGGTTTCTTCCGTTTTACGGAAGAAAAAATTTACGGACGGATTCTATGTGAGTACACCCTAAGACTCGAGGAAAACTTTAGGACGCTATAGCGGGTTTCCTTCTGTTACCTTTAAATGATTTTTCTTCTTCTCAAGCTTATCATACTCCTCAGTATATTCCCTGTCAGTTTCTTCACTTGATTTGAGATACTGTTCAGCAAAACGTTTGTAATGGGGGAGCATTTCATCGTAGATCTTTTGTTCCTGTTCCACTTCCTTCTTTAGCTTCTCAATTCTCTCGAGCAATGCATCATGTTCTCTCAGCGCCTGGAATCATAAAATTTCTTATGATCACTCCTTCATGTAATAATGTGCAATCTTAAGAAATATATACACAGCAATACAAAACTCCTTGTCACCTGGAGTGTCTTTCTGATGCCATAAGCGACTGCACTCGTATAAATTCGCTCAATATTCATGATAAGGTGTCTTATATCATCGCGAACATGAATTAACATCAAGCCTCTCTCAGCACAATTGACTGTCACATGTCTGATAAGTTCATCTGAAATTTGTAAATTAATATTTTCAAGGACAAACTTTAAATAGATTTGATTTGATGTCCAATGGTTCAAAAGACTAAAACTTCAAAGAAACTTGAATATACCAAAAACTTGGCTGTAGATGGCGCTTCTAATCTCACATAATCCTGTTTTATGAGCCAGCTTTGTTTTCAGTAGCATCTCCATCTTTTTCTTTAGATCCAATACGTCCATACGAGTCGCCGGAACGCTCGACACCTACATCATCCGAGTAAACCAAAATTTCTGTAGGGATGTATTTTTACCCCACAATGTTACCCATAAATTTATACAAAATCATACCATTTGCCTCCAATGCTTTCTGTTTTGAAACCATTCTCGAGGTGGAGAAATAAGATTTAAAATTTCCAGGTCAGTATTGTCAGTGGATGTGGCCAAGGAACATGGTTTCGACTCCTCTTTTCTCCCCTCCTTCTTTCTCTTTTGTTTGATACCCCCTCTGTCTTCATTTGTTAAGAATCCCTTCAGTTTTTTGAACTGAAGGTTACCAATCCAATATAATTATCTACTATATGTAATTATATCCAAGCTATTCAATAGTAATAAAAATTTGGTCCCACATTTTTCAAATCTCACCTTTTTAGCAATTTTATCCAACCCTTTGTCGGCTGTTACTAATTCAGGGTTCCCAAAATGTATCAATGTGGCTTCTGGTTCGAGGATTCCACCTTCTTCTGCCATTGCTACATTGATATAAAAAAAGATTTAAATAAATAAATAATAAATTGAAAAATATCATGAAACTGTACACCATTGGTTCAGACATAATCCACAAGATTATATTACCTTTTATAGTTGTCATTACACGAATTTTTCCTATCTCAGTGGATCAAAATCATGAGTTGATGAATGGATACAAAAATGCCTCGGTATTGAGATCGTTCCGAAAAATACAAATTATTTGCCCGAATCATCCTTTCGATACTCATTGTAACTCCTATTCATCAACCCATAACTTTGATCCTTCAATCCTTGGAGAAAGAAAAAATATATGCAAAGACAATTTTGAATCTTAAAAATGCAATCTGTCAGCTTCTAAGCGGAGTGTAGCATAAGTTGTAGCAGGCCTTAATTTTTAAGGGCGTTTGCAACGATTTTTGACGCCTTTTAATGATAATGGTAGGATTTTGGGGACCTTTCGAAAATGTACACACTTTTTTCGACAAGATCCAATTGTTAATTTCATTCCATCTGACATCTATTTTTCGGGATATAGTGATGTGCAGTTTAATAAGCCTTAAAATGCAGAATGAAAAAAATGATTTCGCTAAAAATTCACACGAATTACGGGTGAACAAAAACTTCTGGTGGCGATGTTTGCACATCCTCCGGACCAGAGAACCTTCCGGCGCCTCTGGATGTGAGTAATGAGAACAATGAGCGAGTGGGAGAGTTAATTAGTAAAGTAAGGCAAGGATTGTATGTTATATCAGACCATGCCATGTAAAAATGTATAAATATTATTATTATGTTAACTCAGACCGAAATCATTGCCAATTAGCATTCGAGTGCCCACGAGGCGGTGTATGGCGCTAATTAAACCTAACGGCACTCAAGTAAATAGATCAATTTTGCAGCTATGTAGTTGAAAAATTAAACCTGGGGTTCGCAATCTACCCCAGTTACCCATTTTCCGGACAGGTTCATCCCGAGCTTCCCAGGCTGTCTTCCAACTGGCTGCAATTTTTTGAGTGCAGGGTGGTCGTATAAGGACATGTGAATATAAAAATAATGAGCAATTGAGAGTTAATAAGTAAAGAAAGGTAAATACTAATTTGAAATGAATTGGTTTCAAATTGTGACAGCACACAATTAAAACTATTTGATACATATTCCCGCCTTATTATATGATATTGACATTACTAGTAAGGAAGCCCGCTACGCGGTTGCCAACTAATTCTTAGCTATCGCTTATTGTAAGTTCAAGTTAAGGAAATACGTCTTGCATAATTTGTTATACAACATTGTTGCTAAATAATAAATAATAATAAGTATCGGGGCTTGAACTCCAACCTCTACCTGTTAAGGTCTGTCGGAGTTGTCAACCACATTAACCTTTATTAGTTCAGTTTACGTACAAAGTTCAATGTATGACATACTAACTATGAGCAACTCCGGCTCTCTGGGGCCATCATTGTAAACTCGCGAAGGCGGTCATATATGTCTGAGCGGTCAGGGGAAAAACCCAGTGGGAAAAAACCCCTTTCCTTTAATACAAACTACAAGCCACTCCGGGATTCGAACCCGGGAGTCAGACGATACTCGTAAACGAGATCCTAGCCACTTAGCTATCAGGCGCCAACATTGTTACTATTGCTAGCATTCACCATGGTTTACAGCACTTTGGAACGTCCCACCAAGACCCTGCCCATGTCCAATGTTCGATCCATAGATCGCAATTGGAGTTTTCATTTTAAGTCCGCATTTCGTATTATGTATCTAAATTCATATCATGACTTTATTGTGGTGTTATTTAAGGTTATTTAACTTGAATCAACTTTTTATATGTTGGTTGCAGGGCGGTAACTTGCATAACACAGGAGTTATCAGTTATCGGGTATTTTCGGTTTTTTTCAGTTTATCCAAAATTGCTCGAAAACTGGTTAACCGATTTTGACCAAACTTTTCCCATTCTGTAGCATTTTAGATTCCCAGACCATCTTTTTTTAGTTTTTTGAAATTCCAAAAAATACTTCGTAATTTTAAGTATTTTTTTCGAAACCGAAAATCTCCAATAAATCCTGTTTTTCTGTATAAATCAAAGTTACTCGAAAACTGCTATACCGATTTTGACCAAACTTTCATCATTTTGAAGCATTTTTTATTACCCAGACCATATTTTTTTAGTTTTATGAAATTCTCAAAAATACTTCGAAATTTGAAACCTTCAACTTCAAAATTTTGATGTTTTTCAAAAATTGTGAATTTTGGTTTCGAAAAAAATATTTAAAATAACGAAGTATTTTTTTTTGTGCTATGTGCAATATCCACGGGGGATTTAACCCTCTTGATTTTACGGGCCTAGACTCCATGGTGTACGACGTAGGCGTTGGCTAACACACTGAATGTTAGCTAAAATTTACCTCCCTCGAAACTTAAAAAAATAGTTGTAACAACTATGTTGCTATAAACCTATAAAAATTTGAGCTTTAATTGTGAACATGGACTGGCCGGATTACAAATTATTCTGTCCTTTTTATACTCTTGGGACTGTTAAAAGCCCCTACAAGATTCGGACTTCACCTTTTCCCTGCAAGTGGGAGAGGTCGCAAATGCGAGAGTGCGAATTCAAGCCTATTTGAATTACAAGGTATATTTGCAAGGAGGTATAGACTAAGGGTGGGGCTCGGTCCAAATTTTAGACCCGTACCCGAAAATGAACTCTCAAAAATTTTAGCGGCCCGATCCGACTAGGTTGAAATTTTTCAACCCGAAAAGCCCGACTTGATTTGAGCCAAACCCGAACCCGGTTCAAACCCGGACTGTAAATTTTTGCACGACCCGAGCCCGAAAAAACCCGACTTTAAATTTTGGCCCGGACCTGACCCGAAAAAAGCCCTATAATATTTTGACCAATACGTACTGCAAAATATTACCCAACAAGTTGTATTCGTTTAAATAGATTTTCAAAAATTGATTATAAATAAGATAAATACAGTATCCATCTCGAATGAGCTTAGACTAAATACAGACTTCCGCTAGAGAATTCAATTGTCGACTGGAAACTCCCAGTTTTGGTTACTAATAATACTAATGTACATTACAAGAAAGACGAAGAAATTTTACAACAACAAACCAGTTTTTTAATCCAGCAGCTCGTCCTTTAAAATTAAATTGGTAACCCGCCCGAGATCCATTGGGAAAAAATCTATTAACCCGAACCCGATTTTAGCCCGATCGAATATTTTATTTACAGTCCGTACCCGGTCTAAACCCGTGTTCGTGCCGGGCCGAATCGGAAAGCCCGGTTTCGGGCTCCAAGGTTAGTCTATGCCCTTGCTGCACTTGTCGAAGAAATTATATGCATGGGATTCAAATTGAGCTGCTAAGGCCAAGGCAAAGGAGAGTTGCCAAGTTGAGTAAACATTATGCATCTCATCATTCCGTGTTGTATTACCCAAGTATGTACATGCATGCACAATGACTGCATGTAACAACAACGTGAGATATTGGTCAGGAAATTTTTCCTGCATGGGTTATAACCTCCAGTAGTTTAAACTTCAAACAAGCTTTTTGTATGTGTTGCGTCATTACGTGATTTCGAACATGCAGGAAAAAAAATCCTGCGAACCCAAGTATGCTTAGGTAAGTGCGTTAATGGTTGAAATCGGTTTGCTTGTTCATGTATCTATACAAAAATTAAAACGGAAAGTCTAAAATATTTTTTCTCTCTCAAACAAACCGACCGATTTCAACACAACACTACTAACATAGTTAAAATGGGTAAACATTTTATGAGCAGAATTAAAACTGAGGCAATAACAAACACAGGGTAGTACATTTGCAATGTTTATGCCTGTAAAAATGGTAGCCATAAAAATTCATGCTGAAGTTAGCTTCGCATTTCCAGACGAAACAATCCCCAAAGTTTACAATTTTTAATACTTCAAATTCGTGATTTCAGCACAATTACACAAAAAACTATTTGACCGATTTTGCTCTTAATTTTTGTGAACATTACTCGGGTTGTGCAGTCGACTAAATTTGTCGATGGTTGTAATCGGCCCGCGTTAAAAAATGACGCGTTCATGCGTAAAAAATTAAAAACGAAAAAACAATTTTTCAATAAAAACTTTTTCTCCTAAGATGAAACAAACGTAATACTAGACTTTTACAAAAGCAAAGTTGAAATTAATTTTGTAGTTTTGGATTTAAAATGATTTGAAAATTATTTATTGGTTAAAACTTTTGGTACGTTCAAAAATTTTTGGATAAAATATTTATTTTTTATTGAAAAACCTTTTTTTGGTGGAAAAATTTTATGAAATTTTATTTTTTTCAATATTTGTTTTCTGAAAAATAAGTTTTTAAGTTGGAAAATGGTATTTTATATTTTTGGAATTTTTAAAAATTATTTTTTGGCTGAAACAAATTGGCGGAATCAAAATGTTTTTTTAAAACAACCACATTAATATGTACTTCCTATTGAAAAATGTTTTGGATTTTGAAATTTGAATATCTTCAAAATTAATTGGCGAAACCGATTTCAACCATTAAAGCACTTACCCGTATTTACAGTTTACAGCCTAGCTAACGTTTACAAAAATTTAAAGCGAAATCGGTCCAGTAGTTTTTGCTTAATCGTGCTGACACCACGGACGGACGGAATTACGCATGAACGGACAAGGGTAAATTGCTAGGGCGTTGCCAGTTCGAAGTCAGTATGGCTATGGCTGGATCGGGATAATCCTGTCCGGAAAATAGGTGACGGGGTTCGATTCGGTTTAATATTTCAACTATAAATATTCAAGTACAGTTGATTTATTTACTTGAGTGTAAAGAGGCTTAATGAGCGCCATGCGCCGTCTCGTGGGTTACTCAAATATTAATTGACAATGAATTCGGTTTATTCACATTGCTATTCTTACTTTTCGTCATTAAGCGATATAGCAAAGTAAACTTCCCAAGCTTAATTACTCATTATTCATTATCTGCAGGTAATTAGTATTTTAGTATCATTAAAAAATAATCGGCAAATGTACAAAAACCCCTCGACTAAACTATTTAGTCAGCTCCAGTCGCAATAATATTAAACTCTGTTTGTATACTTTTAGGAGAAAGCCTAATCATTCCTTGGCCATCTGCTACATTCAAGCTGAAGCTCTTGGGAAAGTTCCAAGGAGATTTTGAGATGTCGCTATAGCCTGCTTTCTCCAATGCATAAAGCATTGAAGGTTACAAAGATATCTCTACTCATATGTATACTCACGCTTTAATATTCTATCGAGCTGAATGGATTGTTTTGAGAAGTTTCTCTGCATACATATATAGTCTAACAAAGTCTATACAGCAACTATACAGCACAAATCCATATGATTCAAACCCCATACCCCATGGTGACTTGATACCTTCGCCTTCTCTATATGTTTATGCTATATACTTCTTACTGCTGCAGACCTACACTTTTGGGATGGGAGAAAAACCTCACAATGCAGACATAGGATCAGTTCTGTTCCATGTTCTGAATGGTGATCACACAGTGAGAAAAAACTGCTACTCTAAAGTTTTAGTAAATATTAAGTACTTCTTCGAATCCTTCCACATTAATTACTAACACAGTTATATCCCCGGTTTTTGTAGTGTGTTTCTCGTCAATTCTTCCTTTTAATTCTACCCTTCGGAAAGCATTCCTTGCAAAATTTTGGGTGAATTTCGCAAATAGTCTTTAAAATTTTAAAAACAAACGGAATTATTTCGAAACGTGTGGAATCAACATTAACTTCGTTAAAAAATTCGCACAAAATTATATTCCTGGAAAGAATCTAAATTGACTAAATAATTTTGTAAATTCTTTTGAATATCTGGAGACTTCTCCCTGGAGGACACCCAACCCAATTTCCAAAGTTTGAAGGACTTAGAGAAAAGGATTTTGGCTGTAATTTCTCAAAGGATCTTTATTTTACCCGGAGTCTGTACACATTTAAAATTTTTATTTATTTACAAAAATAATGGAAAGGGATTAATATCTGTGATTTCCAAATCAAGCTACCACAATCACGCAAAATATTACATGCACATATAGTGAATGGAAAATACGAATTTCCTGGAATTTCTGCGGTAAAGCTTCTTCGATAGTGTCAGAATCATAAATGTCTCAATAAATGAGTGTTTATGTCATTATGAAGAGATAATCAAATCTTTCTGATTTTTGTCTCTTCATACATGCATAAAAATTTTTGAGAATTACCAAGTTGAGGTTGAGAGTTACCAGTGTTCCAGGAGTTCTAAAATCTAATCCGCAAAACATAATTGAGAACATCGTCAATATTTTAAAAATTGTAATTTCTAACGTTTTTTCCTGGATGATTGTGTAAAAAGTTGGATAACATTTCAAATATGGGATCCAATCGTAACATTCCTACGGATAAGGTAAGAAAATAAACAGACCAGAATTTAATTTTGTTGCAAATTTGAAATTATATTATAGTCGCTATTTTCTAGTTTTGAGTCTCGTTTATGAAAAAATGGTTTTCTAATTTTATGTAAGATCTGAGATACTCTCGATTTCGTAATTACATGTAAATGTGCGCGGTTGTATGTGATTTCTTCTTGAGGCCTGAAAGACTACGAGGTCTTTATTAGTATACCTACAGATAGTATTTTTTTCTGTGTATAGTAATTACGTAAAACCTTTAGATTTAGAGCTGGTTTCGTGTGAACGTTTATTTTACCCCGTCGCGTCGTTTGTCGTTTCTCGTAAATTAAGTTGAAATGTGACGGAGGGAGAGATGAGAATTTTCTGGGTTTGCTGATCGTCATAAAATATTTTTCTTATATTGTATATTTTGAAAACATTTGTGAGCCACCTTTTTAGCGGCGTGATTGGAGACTACACTTATCTGTTTATTGCTATTGTGCAGTTATATTACTCATGTGTATGTACTTTAGAAACCCTCAGGGTTCATTTGAAGAAGTTTACAACAACCATCCCCTACACACATATATATATGTAATAATACAAATGGTAAATGTGAACCCTACGATTTTCTCTTACTCAATACAAAACTTGATAATAATATATCCTGTAACTGGTAAAAATGCAGCTGTGATAATATGTAGGTTATCTGTGACACAGAATATACAGCCAGCCACACGAAATCTGTTAAGTAATTATGCATCTTTGAAAACGTTTTTCCTCAAGGGAAAGTTCTCAATTGCATTACTCCGTGCATTTGAATACTAATTATGCATTCAAAGATGCCTGATTTGTCTACATAATTAAACTGATTTTTCAAAAACCTCCTTCCTCTCTACCTCTTTTTCATCAGATCTTATATCTATCTCGTACTGTCTATAGATTTTATACCTTTGTAGTGTATACTTTTTTGGAGCTGAGATAATAGTGTGCCAAGTATTCATGTTTCATGATTTGGTTTTGAATTTCATTGGAAATTGAGTACGTATACCGAGGTAGTACATATACGGTAGCTGAGAGAGTACTCATGTTTTAATCTAATTGATCTTACTTTTCGGGTCTCCTCCAATTCGTTATCTTGTCAACTGAGAAAGATTTCTTTCTTTTCTTGCTGTTGTCGTTAATGTCGTTTACCCTCGTCTTGATGGCTGATTCGTTCCTTCTCGTTATATGAGGCGATTTACGTGTAGTAGAACAGCAAGTACTCAGAATAGGAACAGATTCTCTCATTCCGGGTCAGAGGACGAAGTGCAATTAATCAGTACGAATTAAAAAAATCATGCCGTATTTAAATCTTGAAAATAAAATTGCCCGCCCTCAAACCCTGATACAGGAAGTTACTTGCATTGACAAATGACAAGCGCCATATTTTTTTAATGTGGTGGCTTATATATTTTTAGCTTTTAACACTACGGTTATGCATAGATGAACGGATTGAAATTGGAAGACCCAAGACCCATACCAGCCAGCAATTCAAAGCAAAGCAAAAGTTTCTGTCTGTCTGATTGAATCATTTGCATTAAATTTGTTAGACAAAAAATTAAAATGTTTTATATAATCAGTACTCCGTATTGTGTGATGATTAAATCATTTTTTTCAAACCCATCTTTGAAAAGTTTTTACATGTCCTTACTTTGTTCATTGGGATATTCATCATGCTTCTGTAACTATGGTAAGATGAAATTGTGAGAGGCCATTTTTATCTTTTGAGTATGCACGTGAAGCTTTTAAATTTAAAGAGGAATTATTATTATTATTATTATATATTCTATATTGTTAAGAGGCGCGGAAAACAGTAAATATATTGTTTCATGTTAGTTCTGTAACGAATTTCTATGCAAGAAAATGATTGTTGCATTCATGCTTTGTATGTACAGATAAATCTCCGGCTAATTTTGGTGAGTGGGAAAACCAAGGAATTTCTCTTCAGTCCGAATGATTCAGCTGGAGACATTGCCCAGCATGTGTTTGACAGCTGGCCAGAAGGTAATGTATTCCTATGTTATTCAATTCTTTTTTGTAGTTTTTTTCGTCCACTCTCCGTCCATCTCTCTTCATCTCTCTCAGAATGCTCTTTTATGCCATACTTAGGTTTTGAAGTCAGTCGTTTCACTAAAATTTATCCGCCATATCTAGTGTGTAACTTTCATTGTACAAGTTCTAACTACAGTTTGTATGCATTCATGTGGACCATTTCCAAACGTTACCCTTCTGCCGGTCTTCGATCCGTATGGTTTTGAACAGGAACAGTTTAAAAACGTTATTTATAAATGTAATACAGTGGATCTCGTCATGACATTGCATGTGTACCACACTCCTTTTCCTCGAGATGCTAGGACTGTTTTCTGAAGTATCATATTATCCCACTACGCGCTGTAGTAATGCTCGAGATTTTTTAAACTGCTGATAAATTTCTTGTGGTACGTATATCTCTTACGGAGAAGAATAATTGGATTTTACCACATGTTCCTTGTTTAAGTAAAAAACTAAAGCGTTTTTAATTTGTTGGTTTTGTTTATTATTAAATGCACCATTAAAAAAGTCGGGGTAGTTTGCTCCTTCTGTAAACAATTCCCTTGCATAATGCATTCTAAAACTTTTTCCGTCAGAATAGATAACACAAGATACGCTATTTTATTCAAAGGAAATTTACTCACTTCGTGTATGCAACTATGCATAAAATATCCACATTATGATATTATATCCAGTAGCCCAGGCATAATAAAAACCTATTGACAGTGTTATTTTCACTACAGTTTACATAATACTAATTCCTGAGCCGTCATCATTGCGTGTAAGTGAAGTCTCATTACTACGGATTCTTGTAAGTAGGGTTTCCCGTTACATAACACGGCATTCGGGATTTTTGGTGACTGGTAATAACAATGAGACTTGCTGTTAAACAGAGAAGCCTCAATATTATTATGAATGCTAACAGGGCTTACGATATAACTAGAACATGTTCCTATAGTATTCTCATTGTGGCAATTTTTTCGAATATTATAATACATAAAGATTTAAATAAAGATTACTAGCTTTCTTTCAGCACGCCTTGATGTAAGTATTTAGATTAATGTCTTGAACAACGCAATATTTACGAGAAACAATCTTTATTTTTTTCGGGAAAGCAGGATTGTGTTGTCGTAAAACATTGGTGGGAAAAGATGAGAAGAGAGACTTTTATTTATGTTGAAACCGTCTTTTGTTTTGGGAACATGTTAGTTATTAGTCGATTGTAAATTTTTAAAGTTTCGGGCACCCAAATAACTTAAACAGTGCCCGCCATTGTTTACACACAATTTGGCGTTTCATTTGAACACTGCATTTTCAGAACTTGAGCTTATGCCATGTGTATCCAAGCAGATTTACGGGTTCTGCATGATGAAACAGGCTCTTTTAGCACTGAATATATTAATAGTTCTTGCTTAATTTAAATGCTGTTTATAATTTGACAATAGGAACGGCTCATTCAGAATTTTCACTTTGAATAAGCAAAGCATGTATGTATCCTTGAATGTTGGCCACACGATTCTTGTTTATACTGGGACGACATATTAGTTAGCAAATTAGGTAAGGCTCACTTGTTAGTAATATAGCTAAGTTATTATTTAAGTTTGAAACTTTTCGCTCCCTTACTGGGGGATGTAAAAATGAAATTTTATTTAATCAGGAACCGTAATATTGTAAATGGATGGATGATTCGGTTCGGGTTCTCCGGAACAATTTGCAAGTGTTGCGTGTGACCTCCGATTTTATTGTATTGTCACATCCGTGTGCTTTATGTGTATATGTTGGCAGAAAATATGCTGCAGTATCACATTTTTATCGTCAAACTTGCCATACCACACTGGTCATGTAACTACAGCGAGAAAACCTTCGCATGTTCCATGTTGGGTGATGTGGAAAGAGCACTAGTTGTTATATTATTGCTCTCCTTGGCTGGCTTGATGAGAACTGCATACCAAGTATGGGGATTTTGTATTGATTTATCCTTGGTCTCGCTCGTATCTGTGCCTCTATTAAGTTTAAGTTCACCTGTTATTTGCTTCGTGCATACTTATGACGCTTTTCTCGAGCCATAACTGCAGCAGTTTTATTGCCATACTGATGGAGAATATGCATCTGACTGTTTTCTGGTTGAGCAAATATAAGTATCTGCGAAGGATACAGGGCAATCTTTACTGTGGATACTGACACTGACGGTATTATTATCGTCCGAACCTTCATCCCTTCCCTGCACCTTCCGCTCTCTCATGCGAAATAATTTTTCTCCATTTGCACATGCTTTCGTTGTGAACGATTCTGAAAATAATAAACTGTACTAAGGAGAGATGCAAAAAACCGCTAGCTTGAAACGAAGGTGTGGCAAGACCAATAGTTTCATGCTTTATTTTTTCCATCGATGTAACAGTAGATCCTCCAATGATATTGATCTTGAGGTAGTAACATCCACGACAAGTCTTGTCCCATTTGTCCTGCAATAAATTCATATACATAGGTAAAAGGGAAGCAGCCACCTTGTTCTTATACCACTGCCTACACTGTATTCAAATTATCCACTTGAATAAAATCGATGGGGTCCAATAACTCATAATGAAAAGCTGAGAATATTCTCACTGGATCGTAAATAATTTAGCAGAGTTTGATGGTCTACTTTGAATTTCAGAGCTCAGTTTTTGGACACTCCCCGCACCACGTAAAAGTAAGCGTCAAAGCTACTAGGTTTTAAAACAGCATATACTACAATCACTATAGCAATCACTGTATACTTTTTATTGTACTAAAAATGATATTCTGAGATGGAGATGAGACACGAAAGTAGCTATGTGAACAATTTGCAACATGCGAGTAGTTGTAGTAATAATGAGCCTTAACACTTAAAACCAAATGTAAGGTGTTAGATGTTGTCCATGGCCCACTGTCATACTTTTTTAACTGAGAATTTATTTGCAGTGAAGTAGAAATTAAGCTGATGACATGACACCAACTGGACGGTTCGTCTTCTCTTATAATCTTCTGTCATATTTCTTGTCGCTTTTGTGTCTAGGTCAATGACAAAGTGAAGGAATGAGCTTATAGGCTCTACTGCATACATATACATTCGTAGGTCCTCTGACTGGGCTCCTAACACTTGTTGTATTCAATTAATCTTCGTCATGCGAAGGAACGCATTCACCTACACGTGTACATATGTTACGTGTGTTTGTGAAGCGTATTTTAATTATTACCTTCATTTTTGATAGGATGAAAGCAGTACACTCTCTAGTACACAACAACCAAAAAAATCGCCTGCATCCCTAACAGTCACGTACCTGCTGCGTGTGTATGTATTTTCGTTCAAGTTCAAATGTCTACACTAAAATTGCCGTATTACCATAACTACAGTATGTTATGACTTCATAATTGGTAATTAGCCGAAGGTAGTGAGCATAGGCCGTTTTTCTTTGTATACTCCCTTAACCTAATGGTGCTTGCTTCGGTCTTATGTGACAAAGATTATATCTTCTAATAGGGCACCTAAAAGCATCAGGGATAGCAAAATTTTGACCTGGGACCAAGGCCCTTTTTGTGTTCGTAGCCCAAGAATATTTTGCTTATTCATTTTGTCGTAGATTTGATAAACAAATGGTTTGTGGGGTTTAAATACATTTATTGAAATCATTTATAATGTATCAAAGCAAATAGAATGTGAATACTAAATTTTATTAAAATGTTAAAGTACCGTGAGTTAATAACAGCACAGTGGAGCAGAAAATTTTGTGAATTCAAAGTAGAAAAATTAAGTGATTATTATGAATATTAATGCATATAATACATAATAAGATGCATTTATATTTCTTAAAAATGACCTCTACTTTACAAATTACATACAAAATTGAATTCATTATCCATGGAATTTTGATCTTGAGGGAAAAAATGGTAAAGAAGGTGCTCTTTGCCTAAAGAATTTCAATACGCAGCAAATCCTGAATGTACAATGAGACAATCCTATAAATGTGGAGTCTTTTGAACAGACAGCTGTTTTGATGTATAAATCGTAGGATTCCCTTATTATCCCGAACCAGATGTAACTATTTAGTTAGAACTTTATTTAATTTAATTCAAGTTTTAGTTTCCGTGTACCCAACGAGCACAATGACCTTACCCAAAATAACATGTGTTCAAATGGATGTATCTAACAATTGTAGTCTTTTCCAAATTATATGTCACTCGTAAACTGGAATACGAGGTCATTTAACCTGCAGGTTTGGTATCTTAAACCCTTTATTAGAAAATGATGCTTTACCAAATATGTGTAAAACTTCTGGGTTAAAGTTCCAAATAATTAGGTATCGCTTTAAAGTGAATGAATACTAAAAATTGCCTTTATAATTACAATTTTCACTTTCTTTTTAACATTTACTTTCATAACATTTTATTAGTGCCCGGTTGGGCTGTGGCAGCGTTGACCTCTACCTACGTATGTGACATCTGTACAACATATGTAGGTGTGTACATCAATAAATATTTTCTACAAAAGTGACTTGCAAAATTTAGTGCACAGAAAAAAGTAATTTTTTAGATAAATTAGTTGAAATGCGGCATCGTTATCCATGGGACAGATGGAAGGGCGGACGTGCCATTAATAAACATTAAGGCTCACAAAATATTTTAGTAACTTCACCCAAGTATTCAACTTCGCTATGGCATTGATTACCCTTTTTGGGCAAATATTACGCATGTAGGAGTCATCATGATACTTCAGCAATTATTATTGTTCACATCCACGAGAGTTTCTTTTGAGGAGACTTAATGTTGACACAGTAAAACTCTTGAAGAAAAAAACATTCTACGAACAGTCGAACAGTGGCAATGAGATAAAACGTTCAGTATCTGTACACGCGTGTATTTTAAAGCAAAATGCTTTTACGTGACAATTATTATATCATACACGGCAATTTATTTTGAATTGCAAGGTAACAGCTCATAGGGATTTGCCCAATTGCCCACAATGGGAGAGAGTTAAATGTTTTTGTACGTATGAAAACTTTTTTGTAAACCTGGCATATAAATATCTTGATAAGACTTGCCAGATCGAACGATTCAAGTGCTTGGTGCTCTTACGGATTTATATACATATGCTATTTTTTGGGTGTTGGAATTACGTTTTACTCAGAGCCAAGAGCAGATTACATTCATGTACTGACTGTTTGAAGTTATGAATTAATTATTAACGTGCATTCAGATTTTCAAATGTAAATGGTTCTTACTTACTTGCGTGTTTAAAAACATACTCTGCAAGTACTTTAAGCTGCAGTTCTGGTTCGCGTTGTGCAGTAAAGTTTTAAACTGAAACTGTCATAATCTGAACATTCTTTTGCTATTTTAATTAAAGTATAATGTACATGCTGCATATTATGCACTGTCTCTTGTCTCCAAACTCTGATACATGCAGCTAAAGTTACCATTGAAAATTCAATTCTTATTTATAATATTATAATTTTATGAAGTGAGCTGTGTTCTACTACTTAGCGGGTTTTGTAGACGTGTGGTTTTGGATACCTCATAGTATAAATTTGTATGTTATAATTACAGGATTACTTTCTTGAATCTTTTAATTTTTAAGTAGGCTTAAAAGCTAAGCTGCAGAACATTGTAAGTTACATGTACGTCGGTATTTGTTAATTTGTACAAGCTGTAACATACTTGAGATACATTACCCACTTGTTAAAGTTCTACAAGCATCCTCCTTGAACGCTGACAGAGGCGGACATACATTCGTAGGCTTGTTCTTAATAAAGCAACTCGTTTGTTATGTACGGTCTTTTGTTTTCGTCGTCGTAGTGTTATTATTGTGTTCTGATTTTACTTAACTTTTGAAGGAAATACACGTTTTCTGAATAAGGAGTTGTGTTCTGAAGAAGCTGTCTATATGGAGGAGGAAAACGTAATGTGTATTTCTAATGCAGTTTGTAAAACGTGAGGAGGGATATTGCGGTATATTCATGGATGTGCGTGCAATAATGAATGTGAAGTAATTAAAATGTTCCGCTTATATCTTTTGATTCTTTCTTTACATACCGAGCACATGTTACTTACATCCAATAAACCATTCAAGTCTACATGTTTTTTAACAAGCTAAGCTAATTTAACATTGGAAAAATTGTAAAGTAGTGCAGGGTGAAGTAGATACCATTGTGCATGAAGTAGAATATGTAAACCAACATTTGCATTGAAACAAGCTTAACGTTCTCGGTCGAGTGTTTTTGCAGTAGGTATGTGTGGAATTAATAGGAGAAAATGTTTCGTAACCACAATTTTATAACAATAATTTACTTTTATATAATTTTTTGAAGAGAATTCGTGTGATATTACTCATTGATTTTTGTCTGGATATTGTTATATTGTAAAAAATCTGACTAACGTATTACTACATAAGGGGAGATAAAACAGGAAAATGCCACGTTTTATGAATGTAAACTACGCTAGGAACGCCAGATTAAAGTGCATTCGTGAACTCATAAAAAGAGAAAAAAGTAAGACAATTCTAGCGGCATATGCCGTCATATTTTCATAGTTGCAAAGAAAAATACAGTTTGCACGCATTTCGATTACATGTACATGCATTAAGTTTTATCTCAAGTGTTAGAGGAGGGGAGAGAGCCAGAGATATTGCTTGTGATGATCATGATCGTTATTATTTGTACCTCTGAAACCATACCGTTAAGGTCTGTAAAACATAGCGTAGCTCCGTAGTAGAAGACAGGTTATAACAGTATATGTACTCATATCAGGCGTGTATTTACGATGCAGAGCTACAGAGGGTTTTGAAGTACGTATTCATTGTTGTTGCAGGTATAAGAGAAATATTTAATGTAGGTATAGACCTAAGGGTTTTATTATGACGTTCACATACCAGGAATCATGATTTTTGTTAAGTCGCTTGCAGACGTGAAGACGCCATCCATATCCATGGAAGGTAGAAAAGGCAGAGATTTTGATGTGGATGTACCGTTTCTTTGCTGTTTTACTTTTAATCCTGTTCAGATTTGGCTTTTGGTGATTCACCTGTCTCACGGTTGTGCATCGACGGTTTTTTCTGCTTTGACAGAAACGTGAATACATTGTTCCCTCTCATCATTTTTGTCAGCTGTTATATTGCGTAGGATTTAAACTTTTGCTGGGCATATTGAGTTTGCATATTGGTTTCAGCTGTCTTATTAAATTTCTTTGTACATAAACTTTTGAAAGATTTTGTAGTGTAGTTGACTATATTACACATTCGAGTTTATATGTCCATAAGAAGGATCTTTACGAACATTGTGATACAGACGGTTAGAAGAATTTATTTATGGTCTTATACCTAAAGCCTTGTGTGAAACTTGAGTATAGTGCTATCCCCAAAATATAGGTTAGGTGGGATGGCTAGTCATTTGAGTTTACAGCTACCCAACCTTATGATATAATTTGTTTTCCTCTTGTTTTAAATTCTTCAATTTTAGTAGTACATGAAGTTGTGGTCATGTATTGTTAATGATGTACATGGATATTGCGTGGGTGAACTGTGATGGCTTGGTATTTATTAAAATTGCACAAATGCAATTAGAATGTCAGTACGTTTTTATTTAATCTACTTCAAAAATAAGTATCAAACCTCAGTTTGTCTCAGAAGAGTGTACATATTTCATCTGCATGCCTACTTTTATGTAAAGTGTCAAATTAAAGAAGTAATTGATCGATGCATTGTTTGGTAAACATTGTATCGGTTTTCTTGAATCCAACGAATCCGGAATGCTGCATTCTGCATTAAAGACCTTCTGGTAAATAACATTATCACATATAGCTATTTCAGAAATTACCGTCTATTCTGAGGAATCCTATGTTAATGCGGGATTGCAGAAACACCAAAATAAATTTAACAATTTTGTGTATTCCTTCCAGAGAGCAAAGATCGAGAAAATAATTATGTTGAAGTTAAGATCTCATGAATATGGCTAAGATTAGGTGCATTTCTGTGCAGAAGAGTTAGCGTGCACCAGTGCTTGTATACTTGGAGCTGAAAGCTGAACGCCAAGTTGACCGACGGGATTTACTGTTTAGTCATTCTGTATATCATGAAGAGATTAAGCATTTCAGAGTTGATGTAATGGCAGCACATGTATCTAAGTAATGTATGTCATGTATGTACATGCTTGTAGTCAATAGGCTCTTCAAGCATTTAGACAACACGAGGAAGAGCCGAAATCTCCTTGGTAAATTCCTTCGAATTACTCCATTCACTGTAATAATCGGGACGAAGCAGAAGTGAACATGTGAATATCTTTACCAGCGTTTGTTCTTGGGATTTCCGGAGAACTGCTCTAAATGTTAGATTAAGGAGCTGCATAGTGCTCGAAAAAAATATAGCTTAGCAGAGCTGTCACCGGATTTTACTTTCCATTGCTTCCCGTTATCAGCATATATTTGTACAGAAGGTTGTAACGCTTTTGGTACCCTCACAGAAGTCAGTTTGGTCGTCTGAAATAAAGGCAAGTTCATTGAATGACTAATATTTGTAACCGGAATAAGGAGAAATGCTCTTCGGTGACTCATTAAGCATTGGAGTCAAACAAGAGCAAATATCCAACCAGCTGTGTTGCTATTCGGCTCTTTTATTTCACTCTATAGTACATTCCGAATCACAATAATCTCTTGTTTTAAAAATAAACCATTGATTATTTTTTGAAACAGCTGCTTTGGTGTTTGTACACCTCTCAGCATAAACTCTCATTGATCGCAAATAATTTTACAGCCTGCACTGTGAAAATTAGGGCAACTCGACGTAAAATGTTAGTTATAGTTCTACTTGTCAGAAAGGTCTCTTAATGTTTTGATCTATTTATATGTAAAAGCAGTATTAACAGCGTATTCTTGATTTTTTTTTGCAATTGATTGTGTACAACCAAATGGTCTTTGTTGAAAGCTTGTGGGTTGCTGAAGCGTGCGTGTACTGATCTCTATACTGATTGTACAGATTTTATGTGTATGTGAAAGGATTGCGTGGGAGTTGCCAAGTGTAAATGCCCGTTGTGTGTAAATAGATAGAGATAGTGCTACATGCCAAATATCGTTGGTATCATTTTTTTTAAATATTTGGAACCTGTTACAGCTGGATGCTGACATTTTGGTATGCCTTTTGATGTAAAGTATTTGCGTTCACTAACAAAATCCAGATATTACTTCGGAAGGTTTTTCCAAACGTTTGCACTTCAGTTGAGGGATCGGTATGAGACAGAAGACCAAATAAGTTTGTTTATACTTACATATCTCTACCAAGTTATTTCTTGTTCAGAGCTTGTTTCAACCTACAGTCTTGCACTAAAATAAAGATAGGATACATATGCAGAAACAAAGGACAAAGGGTTACTCCAATACAAGGTGCCTTGGGGGAGTGAGTACTATTTAAGAGTGACTCGGTTGGCCTTTGGGTCCCACGTAGACATATGCACATGTACAAAAGTAATATGTATCTCTATGTGACAGCGTCCTAGTTATAGGTTGAGTTGTGAGGATCTCAAGTTTAAAACCCTAACTCTCTCTCTACTTGTTACTTTTACGTTCAAGTGAATTTTAGGGTTTCAAAAGGAAATAAGGAACATGCTCTTGGTACGATATTTTTACTTCATATGACGGCAAGGGTAAGCCCTAATGGCTTATAACTATGGTTCGAGTGAAGGGAAGAACTAGGAGGAGCATTGTACTGAATCTGATCCCATTCCTAGCTAAGTCAACCGTGGAAAAGACCTTTTGGTGACGCTCTTGTCGATGGCAGACTGTGTGCATCAATTACACCCTGGTACAAGTGTGGTGTGAGTACAAAGTATTCCTTGTGCTTTTAGTTTACTCCATGTGCTTGTCATATGGAAATGATTCAAACGAAGAAAATTTGACACTTGAAAAGAAATTCAATGAGGATGGTCTACTACAGAGCTCTTTGCCGCTGTAAATGAGCATCAGCGAGGACTGACTGAGTGTACAACTTACCATTAAAGCCACATGAGAAAGACAGTACAAGTTTTATGCCTTACGCATGTATCCATCAGATTTCTCTTCCCAGTTGGAAGCTAAGATCGTCACAATTGCTTATAGTGTTCGTATAATTTATTTTATTGCAATATATGTGTCGAATCCCAATCATGATCTTGTTAAAGGATCCTGTGTAGAATTTTTTAAATGTACCAAGCTAATAAGCTCCCTCGCGTGCTGACATGAACGGTAAGAATAAACAAGCGAATGTTCTCCTTCTAAAATTCACATTTTGCTGTGAAATATCCGGGTTTCTCGAGAGTAAACTGCTATAGCTCTACTTTTTACTAGGTATAAGTTCCTGCTGGAGAAGTAGTTATAATTTAGCAAAAGGGACATTCGCTGCATTTCTCCAGAATTTCGTTCCTCCTTCCTGGGAAACTACCTTGAATACTGCTATACGGTTATTATCTACAATGTAGGTAGATATTGTTTTGAGCCCAAATTTTATGCATTATGCTTATACACATGTAAGTTTAGGTACCTTCACACGTGGAGAAGCTAGGAGATTGGAATTCAATGCGGAGCTTCGCCAGAACATTATTGAAGTTAATGCTGTGCCTAAGCACCAGCCCACAGGGAATCATTTTGTATATGTGTGTGGCTCGCTGGGTTGAAGACCATGCTCACTCTCTGAGTTTAGATTTAAGGTTGGAGATGATGGCAGGGATCAGAGGCAGGAGAAGAAACTTTCGGATTTGGAGGTGAAGGCAAGGATCGATTCGAAACGATGCGCCACACTGTATTCATGAGATCCTTTCAGTGTTTCTGTTTATTACGTAACAGCTCTCAACTCCAGCACTCCAGCCTTGTCGAATGTTGAATCTTTCTCTCTCTACCTTTATGTGAATGCAAGTTACCTGTATGTAAGCAAAACTATATGAATGGGTCTATTTATTTGCCCTGGTGAGCTATATGCTGAACATGGTTCAACGATTGAATCTTTTTCGTAGGTTGGGTGGTTCATGTCCAAGATATGTACCAAAGACCGGTCATTTGAAACTGAACTTAAAATCCCTGCTACATGTAGGGTTCCTTAATGTTCATGGGATATAACTGGAGCTTTTCCTTGGCTATTCACTGCCTGTATAAACTAAATACCTTCGTTGAAATACATGGGTCTTTCAATAGATGGAAGTCTTTATACCCTCGAAAATATCTTCACGTCGTCATTGTTAAATCGTGATTATGATCAGATCAGAAATTGAGTGGTATCGATATACTCACTAGTAGCTTGAAATATAAAACGTTCTCTTGAGCGTTCAGGTGCCGTAAATTTCAAATTACGTAATCCATTATATTATTATTGGTCTTTCACTAGTGCGTTCGTTTTACGAAATTGAAGTTAATAGTCGAAGGGAAGATGATCATGTGAAATATTCTCACCCTTGAGCCCCGTTTATCTCCCTCCTTCTCGCTCTTTCTCTCATAGGGAACACGAATATTTCATAATACCTGCTTTTAAGAAAAATCCAATACGGGGCTTCCGTCCTCCTTCTTCAAAGAATCTTTTCATGGACTCACAGTGAAAAGGGGCCACTTTTGGTTGCTTTCCTGATGCTGCCTACCCCAATTTTTGTAAATACGACCTTTGGTATTTGTATTGTGTATGCTTGAATGACAATGAATACGATATTTTATGTATGTTGGTGTTGTACATCTAAAAGTACATGCAGAGTCTATGCGATGCTGGGTCATATTCCTCTCGGTGAAAATTACTTCTCGCTGTAAGAAGTTCAAGAAAAGGTTCTTTATATTCATTGTAGTTATTCTATTCATTGTAAATATGACCTTCCCCGACTTATTCTTACAGTCTTAGACACCCTGATTGATGATTACTTATGCGATGCATGCATATACTCGTACTTTACTTGCCGAATGTTTCATAATTGCACGTATAGGACAAGTGTAAGTTTATCTGTATGATATACATATATGAATTCTGTAGAGAACAAAAAATGTTGTCCAATCTTTTATGCTGAGATGCCTCAATGACACTATAAACACATGTATATCAAGATGCATTGAAACTTCAGACGCAAAGTCCTTCTTACCCTTGAAGTTGGTTTAACCAAGTCACTCTTCCGTGAGTCATATAATATCACTGATAGTGTTCCACAAGCTAAGGGCCCAAGTGGATAAGCCGAAGTTATTAAAAATTATATTTTTTTCGCTTTTCCCTGATTTCACCAAAAGACTCATTGAAAATCGTGAACAAAGGACTCATCCTCACGTTTTTTAACTTGCTATATTTCGGAGGCACTATTTATCTCGATATATATATACATATATAAATATAATAGTGCCGAGTAAGTCCCTACTGTGTGTGAGTCACAGGAGTTGTATAAATTTAATTGGACACGTGCTATTTTACACATACTATACTGCATTGCCAATTACTATGTCTTGCTCAGATCCATTCGTATACTTTGGGAATCAAACGTGCACAAACTGCCGGTCAAGGTTTTCAATACCTATACTGCATGGCACCTGATAGGGCTTCCTTTTAGTTCTGACCGAAACACAATAATAACATGAAGGACTGAAAATAAAAGTAGTGCATGACTTTGTACGACTTGAATCGATTGTTACGATTTAGAAACACTGAGACAATATCGGACAGAAAGATTCGGATCAAGCGGCATTAAAGGAAACCGAAAAATAAATGGTCGTCAACATGGGTTCATGTTCATGCTTCCAATTGTCAGATTTTAAGCATGTATTGTGTTACTGTTGACAAGGTAAGAATGTGATGTACATGTGCTCATATAGGCTCATACACGAATTACAAAAATTAAACCGTATCATTATCATCTTTTCTTGTTATACTTTTATGATGCGGCTTGTTTTTAGAAAGAAAGCGCATCACCGACTCCCCGTGGTTCGGATGATGACAAGTGGGTCATAATCAAACTGAAACTGTTCCTAATAAATTGACTACCCAGAAAGTACCGCAATAATAAGCTGTTATTTGTTTTGGAGGAAGTATGTGGGTAGGAATGCTTTAGAAGATAATAAACCCAGGGCAGGTCTAATTTGCCGCCTAAATGAAAATGTTCATGGGAGGATCTAGTAGTAGTACTTCTGTCGAAAAAAGTAAGGAGCGTCACTGGAAACACTTTCAGTTTTGAGTGTCGCCAGGATTGTCTCCCATGAGATTATCCCCTTAATGCTTGGGCGCTTGGGTTTTAGTTAATGGTATCCTTTTAAGTGGTATTTAGTATTTTTATGTACTAATAGTTTGCTGCATTTGTTTATTTGTGTATACATAGTTGGTAACATATTTAGTGTGAGTAGAGTGTGATTACGGTCTTTGTATTTTCTGTCCATACTTGTAAATGGTGTTCTTTGATGACAATGTTGGACGTTGTCCTTTGATTCCGGTGAAAGTCTTAAGTCCATGGTTTGACGTATTTTTGTACCTACGTATGTAGTTTTACTTTTGGTATTAGAACGATAAGTTATAATATACGGTATGTTTGATCTGTAAACTGAAAGTTTTTGAAAAAGTCTTCGGTGGTCGGAGTCATTCATGCTGAATGCTAAATTACTGCCTTTTATCTTGACTGTACAGTTTTGATGTTGTATCTACTTGAGTAAAGTTAAGGAAATAGCAGAATAATGTCTCAAAATGAAGAGCTTACTCCTTCTTACGAAACGAATCAAAGGAAGAAGTTGTAGCATGGACTGAGGCATAGCAAGTAACGTAGCGATTTTTTGCTTCAGATATTCCCAAGAGCAGTTTCAGTTGGACCTTTTTTTCAGAAAAGGTAGAGATACCCGTCGTGAGATGATTAGTAACCATAGAATGAAGGGTTCTGTGGAACCTAATTGCGGCTTAGGCAAATTCTAATATTGGGAGGGAGATTCAAAGGTCTGTGCTCCTCTACTCTTCTCCCATCCCAGCTCGCTCTCTCCATCCCTTTTTTCTCTATCTTTCTATCTTAACAGCGGCCGATTTCTGTGTAAAAAGTGGGGATTCCGGCTAACTGTCCATAACTTTTCAGTTCTTGTCCCTATAAAAGTTTCCCATCGTCCTTGGTCCTTCTCTTAATTATCTTTGAGAGCTTCTCTTGCCGTTTTAGTTTGTGGAGCATGTAAGAACTTGCAGCTCAACTCACACTAAAAGTCCAGAAGAACTAGGGATCCTTCTCATTCTGTTGTTTCCTCCGGTCTCAAAATGATTATCGAAGTGCCTATAATTGTAATGTGGATATTTTACTTCGCAAGCGGTCCGTTAAATGCAAGTATATTACCTTTGGGCATGAAAATTTATAGGGCCTAATGAGCTCAGGTTCTTACACTTCTTTTTTCTTCATTAAAGGGAAAAGGTGATGCTTTAAGGTTTTCTTGTTTTGCTGCTCTTATGGAGCGTTAGGGGTTTTTACATGGTATGTAAAATTGGTCAAAAAATTTTTGAGGTGGAGCTTCCATGTAGAAACCTTAATTTTGTGAGTCAAAAGGGTAGACACACGAATTTACTTCAACATTAGTTCCTTTTCGATTGGACATGGTACTGACAATGAGTATAAGCAGTTACAGGAAATATGATTAATTGTGAGCTCTCTGGAATTGCTATCGGATCGTTAATTATGGGTTTCAATCTTTCAGTGGAATGATAATTACAAGGATGTACCCTAATTAAACCCCAGCAAATTTATACGAAGTTGAGTGTGTGGTCCCTTGTCTGTGACGTGTGAGAAGTCCTCATGCACTTGTATTTGTAACTTCCGATATTACAAGTATATTTGGTGATTAATCCCATTTATGAATCGCTTTTTTGAACCTCGATAGCGACCTTGGAGATTGAGAAAATCGACATTTACCATTTATGAAGTTGACTTAGAGTTGTAAAATTATAAGTTTTACGACACCTTTCACTAAATAAGTTGTTTTCATTTCTACGAGCCTGTTCAAGTCAGCTACCAAAGATTTTAATAGCTGCAGATAGGTTAAGCAATTTTCGAACAGATACTTAACCCGGTTCAAGATCGAAGTTCATGTCTGTTTTACTACAAAAAGCTAAAGAACTATATCTTAATTCAGAGGTTTGTTGGTTGATAACTTTTTTGAGGCGTTTTTACTCGATAACTTGATTTTAATTCACCTACGTAGCATTTATCATTTCTCGATACAAATTTTGCGTGTAGCGTTCATTGCGGAGTACAGAGACATTTAGTTTTAATGGCTAGAAGTAATAATTATTACTTGTATTTATTAACATCAGTCTGGATTGTTAAAAGAAGTTTAATGACTTTTGGCGTATCCGTTGGCAGCTGTATGGGATGTCAAATCTGCGGGGGTCATTCAATATTTAATACACCCACATAATTATAATATCTCGTAATTTACGAGTACATAATGTTTCTTAAGGTATGTGTGAATTTTGTATAGCTAATAATGTATTATACATACCGATTCTCATTTAGTAGGGATAATTTACTACAGCATTTATGAAAGTTGTAGTTACTAGCCTCTCTAATTCAGGCCTGCAGTTCAGTCGTCTCATTTCATGTTTTAAGCCTCATTTGACACATGAGCGTCGTTGAAGGAAAAACCTGGTGTTTCGTGCGTTGGAATTCGGTTCGCTGTATTTATCTATCGGTTCACAAAAGATTCGGCTATAAAGGTAGCACATAAACGATTTACTCATTGTCAGTCATTCAGTATCTGCATATACAACCTCATATTTTACCAAGTGATGATGAGAGGATCCTCTATAACTAAAAGCTAACTAAGCGCGATTAATGGACAATAGAAAATCGAAGGAAATAGGCCTGCCCGGCGGTAAGGAATGAGGTTGAAGAGCTTGGAGCTTACAATCCAAGATTTAGTTAAATATCATCAGGAAAAAGATAGTGACAGTATCTGACGTATAGATATCAGTGGTTTCTCATGCCAAGTATCATTTCATGTTCGTGCAGGTCCCAGTCATTTGTGCACTGAGTACGATTCAGTAACGAGCTTCCCGTATCTTCTTGTGTTGTTGATGTGGTATATTGTAAATTACTAACTAAGAGGCATTTGATGCTCTTGGCATTTGCTCGAGTGTATATGCTTGGAGGGATAAGGCAGAGAAAGCGTGTATGAAACTGGATTTACGATTAAAAGGAATTGTATGTATAGGTTTGTAGTATGTAGTCTTTTATCTCAAAGCTTGTAATCCCCCGGCACTTGGAAACTTTACCTACATGAGAGGAAATTTTATGTGTGCTTATGTCTGTATGTGTACATATTACGAGTCGCCCTGCATCGTTTGATGGGTTTCACAGTTCTAAGTTCCAACACACAAGAACTATCTAATGGATGGGCTGAATACGGGTATAATAAAGAGTTGACTGGAATATTGAAAGACGGATGAAAGAGCGAGATGACGGGGGTGTGCCCAACCCTGCGGCTTAGAAATTCCTGAAACTCTTGTAAACCTACTATGCATACACAGTTGTATGAGGAAAAACTTCGGATTTTTCAAGCCCATTTTCTTCTAGGATTTGTTACACACAATTCTGAAACATATTGTACGATGTGAAGGAGTAAAAAGGAAGAAGCAGGAACTTTTTAGTAGTAGTAGTAGTGGTAGCTCTACGTAGTCTTTTATCCTTTTGCGTTTACTTCATCATGACGGCAAGGAAACACGTTTCGATTTTGAACATAAAAACTTTGGCTGGTGTCACAGACATAGAATGCCATAAGTAGGTAA
>JAQFXU010001465.1:0-28796 GCA_034693705.1 Spatulosminthurus flaviceps | reverse complement strand
ATTACAAAAATTCCAACGCCGTTGTTTATGCCACCCAGCACACGTTAACTTTGCAGAAAATGACTAATTTTAAAAAAATATGATGTTTTGGGCTTACATATTCCCCGTGGACTTACTCACTACATTTTTTTAGGGATCTCTGCCAAGGATAAGGACCTACACTCTGATAATCTCCGATACTATATTAGGCACTATAACATTGTGAATGAATGGCTTGAGAGCCTACGCATGGAGTTCCCACTCGTCCAAACATCTCCAAAGTCACATATGTCTGTGGTGGTAGAAGTAGTGAAAATTTGAACAAGAAAAATTTGCCAACTATTTTTATGCTCCACAAATTTCATTTTCTCTCCTAAGCCCATAACGATGAGAGATGCACTTGAGACCCGCAGAGCACGAGACCATATGTTCAAAACCGAAACAAGTTACATTTTTTCAGTTTCTTCTACGATGACCTTTCATACAAAAAAGTTGTTTTGGTTTTTTCCCCCTATCTCTATGTGTCTACACTACAATTTGAGATAAAGTAGAGCCATTCAAAGGAAAATCTTATTAGAGCAGACCTTGGCTCAAGATTATTTTTAGAATGGGAATTTTTCTTCAGCAAAATATTTTACTATAGTGATTTTTCCCTATAGTTTTCCAACGGAACCGTTTTAACCCAAGGGAACTTGAAATTTATCTTGTGGAATATCAGCTGCTTTTTTAGTTGAAATTCGTAAGTAGGGAAATTTGTTGTAAAATAATCTAGCGGATTTCTCCTTTTAATTTATATAGCACTTATTGTGACACGTTTCGACATTTCTCAAAGAAGAAAACTGATTCAAACTTGAAGGAAATCCGTAGATGTTTCTCTATGGAATTTTGCTCGATAGGGAAAGGGTACAAAACAGGGGGTGGGAAAGAGATAGAGAGAAAAGGATTTGATAAATTCAATTTACGTAGCCGCATCTCCCATCCTGACAAATGGATTCATTAAGCCTTCTCTGGGCTTTGGTTCCTTTGACATAAAATGCCTTGTAAAACAGAGCCTTGTAGCGTGACCATTAATACCAATTAGTGAGTCAAGAAGGGAAAGCCAGCACCACCAGAATCCCTTGATTCCACTCACTCACGTCCCGATACAATATTGAGTACGACTTCGGTACTATCTATATGAGGAGAAGGAGAAAGTAACTCGAAAGAAATAAATTCATCAAGGTGACCGTGAAAATTGAACAGGTCAGGAGAGGGTCGTCGAAAAGAAAGGAAGGAAAGGAGGAAAGTCAAATGTAAATAGTATTAGGAGAGTCAGGACTGATTGACAACTTGGTTTAAATAACCCAGGGATTCGACAAGGAGAAAGTCCTGCCTTTCACTTTCTTCCTCCTTTCCTGTCTCTCTCTCTCTCTCTCTTTACCCCTTTTCTTATTCTTCTCGTTTCCCATGTAAAAACGTAACGTGAGGATTTTTTTATAAATAAATCCAAAGACTCATTTCAACCAAGTTTACTTTATGTGGACATACTTTCGCCAGTAAGGGCATTTATGTACTCATAAATACATGGGGCACATCTTGCCTAATACATCCTAAGCCTCGAGAATATGTAGACAGTTTCCCTTTATGTAACTCTATTAGAAAAGACAATTTTATTTTACTTCAACTACTAGTAAAAGGGCACACACATGAGAGAGAGAGAGAGAGCGAACTGACGGAGCCAATGCCAAAGTATCTTCTTTTCTCTGTAGGTTATGGGACTGAGGAAAAGAAAGATCTACATAGAAATTGGTTAGGTGTGTATATTGGAGAATGTCTTTGTATGGATACATACATAGGTATTATTATTACTGGAGCAAGTTGAAAGAGTGAAAGCTTTGGGAATGAGTATCTAGACGAACATTTGGGAATGAAATGGAATGAAACAAGTCTTAGGAATCCAATGAGAAAAAGAAAGTCATTGTTTCCCATGTTACGTACATATTACGAATGGAAAACTATATAGGAAGACAAGTGCACAACTTCTGCTTGGCTCCTTCTCCACTATTAAAAGAAATAAATGCCCATGTAGGACCAACCACCCATCCTAAAAAGCATGGAGAAAGAGAGAGAGAGAGAGCCAACTGAGGCCTTAAAACGGATGAGTGCAATTTCAAACCCCAAAGATGTGTGTCCTTTCCCGTTTCTTTCTCTGGACTTTCTCCCTGCCTTTTTCTACCCATTTCCCCCTCCTTTCTCCTACTTTCTCCTATCTCTCTTTTCCTTTCACACTCCTTTTCCCAGACGTCACGTCAAATGAAATTAAACACAAATGATGAATGAAACTTCAATATACTAAGCCATTCTATCATCCACTCCCACACAGAAAAATTCTCTGGTATTTCTCCCCTAAACCTCTTTCTTCTTCACATGTACTACATACACCGAAAGTGAAATACTTATTTTCCCATTACTGGCAATCATTTCCTTTCCTTTTTTCTTACCATGAGAGAGAGAGAAAGACACTCAAAAGTGACAAGGACAATTTGTTTTATCTTTCTCTTAGCGAGTTCCTTCTTTCCTTTAAACTTCCCTTCTACCTTTGATGCTTCCACCCATATTCTCATAAATAAATAAATGCACCCACAAATTTTATCTACAGGTTAGAATCTTCATTCTAACTCATGGATTTAGCAATGGAGAGCAAGGTTCCTGTAATGAGTCCAACCTCATCAGGCTACAGGCAGTCTAGTTTTGCAAAAGGGAAAAGAGAAAAATAATTAAGTCAAAAAAAATACAATGAACGTTCCCATATGAATTTAATCATCTATATATTATGCTTATTAGAAGCAGTAGTTGTTCCAAAACCTATATTTACCATTAGCCAATTAAATCCTTGCCATACTTTGTTTGGTATAGTTTATAGTTTGGTAGTTTGTATAAAGTCTAGGAAGAAGAGGGATAAATTTCACATGGAAATCCACACCCGAGAGGAAGGAAAAGCATAAATCAAGAATTGGTGCGTAGGAAAAGAATTTTGTGTGCCAAGCTCATTACTTGTAAATACTGGCTTATTCTTGAATGCTCCAAGCCTAAACACAGCTGTCTTTCATTTTATCTGTCACAAACTTATCCCTGATTACTCATACAAGCTCCAACCAACTACTTATTAATAGTTGGGGAAAAATAATTAATTTTATTTACAGGAGAAAAAATGCCAAAAAATTCCAAAGACTTCATTTTACATGTAGCTAATTATTGTAAGTAAGAAAAAAGTTATAAAGACTTGGGGGCTTGGAGCTCCCAAGAATACAAACTTTTCCCCCACTTTACCTTTTCCACTCTCTTAGATTATTAGCTACACTTGTAAAATCTTGACTACTATTTAAATTTCTAGACTTTCTGGCCTACAATGCAATAATGTAAGAGTATAGGATTATTTTTTTTAGTATAGGACCTGTATAGGAATAAAAGGAATCCAAAGGAATTTTATGGAACAAATTTTGACCGTGAAAGTTCCCGCGGTGTGTCATTAATGAGCAATGAAAATTTTATAGACAATGATAATTTTCATGTAGAGCGAGGGTTCTACGGGGATGTCTACTATCAGGTAGACAATATTTTTTTTACAACTTACATATTCAGCCGACTTTTTATGTATATTTACAGTTTTCAATATCATTCTCTTCATTGCATTAAGGACAGCCTGGAGTTTTTAGGGGATTCTTACTTTCTTTGAAGTAGTCACAAAGTTATTAATAAAGAAAGCTTGGGAAGGAATCCTTTTTTGCAATATGTATCATAATGGACGGAGGGCTATCTTTCTCAACTCTAAAGAACAGATGCAGAACTTTGGTCGTAAAGCAATGAGAGAGGGAGAGATAAAGGAGGAGAGTGAGGATGAGTCAAGGAGATCATATAATGGAGCTGTATATAGTTGAAGGATGAAACAAGTTTCTCACTATTCCCTTCCATAGATGAGTGAATTTTTATGTGGCTTTTCCTACAATAAAACTTGTCTTATCAAAGTAATTCTTAAGTAGCTATTCAACGAGCCACTGACACTCAATTCATACGCAAGGTAATGCAGACAGTCCAAGTAAGTGAATGAATTGTACATATATTTAAAAAAAATACTTTTTTACGCCTCCACTGCTCCTTCCCCTCCTTGTCTGCTTGAACTTATAAAACTAATTGATAAATGGAAAACTTGCACTTGCCCTTGTATGCCTTATGTATCTAAAACCTTGCCTTTCAAATTCAATCCCCATGAACCTCCGAGTGTGCCAATTTTGTTCAAGTAGTATTTATATTTACATTGTACATAAACCACAAGTAATTTTTCATGAGGATACTTCCGCTCAAAAGCACATCTTTAAATTTCTTGCGGTTTCCTTATTCTCCTCTCATATTGAAAGACTAAAGAAATTTTGATGACTCATCAATTATTATTGAAGCCTTGAAAAGTAACTAGGAAATTTCTAAAGCCCTATATACATTTTCAACACATTTGTTTCTCAAATCCCTTCACCTCTATCTGTCTCTCCACAGAGACGTTCCCTACCTACTTGTACCAGTAATTCTATTGACTTTGGCTCATTTTCTATGACAACATCACCCAAGGGTGCGGTTAAGGAAATACCTTGTTTTTAAAATGCGTCCCGCACGCGTAAAAATTGCAACGTACGTAAACCCAGCCGAGCCATTTTTTTCAATTGAAAAATTTATTTAAAAAAATCCAACTTCTTTGGTATTGCATTGCCAGGGAAAAATCTATATATAACTTATGCACGCATAATGCATGCATAGTAAATGCCTGATATGAGACATAATAAAATATATATTATATACATAGAAAAATTTATTTGATCCAATACAGAGGCGGTTAAAGAAGTCAACGTTGACTGGCCTCTTTTCATTTTCTTTTGATAATGCCCGTGCATAAAATTGGCAGAAGAAGTCAAAACTTTTGCCGAAGTTGTTCAATTGGAAGGGGAAGGGAGCTACGGGGAAGTGGGTTAATATGATACAATATAAACTACGGCCCATTTGAGGTAAGCATCCTCAAATTCCGTGGAGACGTTGAAAAGTCCTCCAAATGGATTTCTATACGCGGGCTCCAATTTACTCTTATGCAAGTCTTACCTATACTTTTACCCTTTACTTTCTCTCTCTCTCTCTCGCTCTCTTTTTCCCCTCTGTATGTATGTACATACACGTAATTACATCTATCAATTGTATACATAGCCAACCTGAGGATTTCAAGGATTTTCTTATGACCTATAGAAAGTGGATGGTAAAATATATAATATCTATATACGCTGAGAGTATAAGTGACATTGAGTGGAAACTCAATGGAATTTCATGGAAACCCTATGAAATAGTAAAAAAAAAGTTGATGAAAGTGAAAATACATGAGTAGAGAGAGGGAGAGAGAGAGACCCAGTGAGAGAGAGAAGAAGCTAATTTTGAATAGAGTTGTCTTTAGATGTCTGATTTGCTGAGGAATGGTGGAAAGCTGGTAGTAATCGTTACCGATTGATAGGGAAGACTCAGGCTAAATCAGAGTTTATATGTGTACGTACGCATCACGTGATATTTACTCTGGATCCTAACCAATGCAATGCATTTGGAACATCAACTATGGAAACCTCCGTGGTGAACCATCCTTTTACGTACTCTTCCGTGGTACTCTGCTACGTATCTACAGGGACACTTGTTCGGAATAGCATGGAGCCCTAGAGAATGGAACGTGTGCGTGGTGGTGGTATATGACCCCAGAAAAAGTACATACTCCGTTGATTGAGAAGATCAATTGTTACATAGCGTATGTATAAAAGGCGGGCGTGAGGAGGGGATAGGACGCCAACTGCGGTTGTAGTTTCGTGGTATAAGGTTGTAGGGGCATGTAATTGTATAGAGAGAGAGAGAGAGAGAGAGAAAGGTGCATTTAAGCTTTGGCTCCAACTTTTTTGGACACTTTCCAGTTACTTTAGGCTCTGGATGCTCGTTCTCGTACGTTTATAAGAGATAATATACATACAACCACAACCAAACTCTTTTGGGGAGGCCGCAACCTAATTTTTCTCTTCTCTTTTGCTGGGAAATGCTCTGTAAATTATTGAGGTGTGTACAAACACTGGCGTTGAGAATTACATGGGCGAAAGCATTGCTCCCGAGAAGTTCACACAACTTTACAATGTATAAGCTCTGCTGCCTATACAAAAAAGATACAAGCCGGGCATGGAAGATAAACCGAGTTGAGATATCTGGAGAACTGGGATATTCTATAGGACAAACTAAATGACCAGTGTAAATTCTGAGAGGAGAGAATCTCGCCAATTGTACTACAATCATTTAACATTACTACCCCTAACATTAATTTCAGCTTAATTCCAAGCTGTCCCTGTACCCAAACATGGGAAAAGGATTGGATCGTTCGTGTGCAGAGCCACCGCTTTTTTAAGCTTCCTCAAGCTATATATATACCAAAACTCCCACAGTCAAATCTCAATATAGTGGAATCTCACGTCTCAAGGGACACGGACCATTAAAATTAAAAACGTCCTTGAAAAATATTGTCTCTTATAATAATTGATTACGTACTAATAATTCATGTCTAGTGGGTAAATAATTATGAAAATTTTCAAGTGCACTTATTCCGCTCTTAACATTTTTAAAATTCCCGCGGAATTTTTAAAATTATTTGGGCCTATAAACCAAGGCTGAATCAATTTTACCTCTAACAGAGAATATTTAAATTCCTTTCTAACTCCGACAGCAAACCATAGACCACAAAGTATGACAAGTTTCGAATTACTACAACAAGTTTTGCTTCAAAACCTCGTACTTCATCTTCTTAATGTCCGCCTCCTCCTATGTGCCTACAGTATATAAAACTGTACGTTATAAAAACCTCCTAAGCATTATTTCCACAAAAGATTCTCGCTCGACTGGACAAATTGAAATATCCAGTAAAAGCATGTCCGATTAATCCAGAGTTTACAACTTACTTATTTACGCTTTTGCTTTGGAAAAAGTGCAAGCAAATTTAATACTATAAAAAATACATGCACAAAAAGCACACTTTAAAGCTTCAAAGTTGCAATAACATAATTGCAAGAAATTTATTCCCTGGAGCTTTTATGACTTGCACTTGTTATTTCCTCCACTTTAATGGAACTTGATTGTAGCAAAGAACTTGATGAGTTAATTTGAGTACGAACTCTCATAGAAAATATCTACAAATAGAAATTGTCCTATATGCATTATAGAAAAACCATAAAAACTTGATTCAAGTTAGGACAACATTTTCTCTCTCGTAACAGTAAACGTCCTTATCTCAATGTGAAGTTTGTTGACGCCACTTTTGAAACTTTTCTTTTGTACAATTCGCACGAGAGCAGTCACCAGTCACCACTGCTCCCAGTCACGACAGTGAAGGCTAAGATTTCACTGATATTTAAAGTCTTTGTAAGGATACGCACGCAATGAGTGCATGTAAAATCAGAGGAAATGATTCAAAACATTGTTGTTCCGTCCAATGAAATCACACCTGGGAATAGACAGCTATTTTATATCGTATACGTACATATCTTATATGGTTAGAACACGAAAAGGGAAGTCTCAAGTTAACGTAATCTTATCCCTTGCGTACAAGTTATTTTTTTTTGTCAGCAAAGAAAAACTCCTACCACTTCTCTTCTACAGGCTTCATCCAAATACACATATTTACATATTGGTAAGAAAGTGTCGAAGAAAGTCATTTGATTTTTTCTGTCCTCACAGCTCAGTACTATTCCAGTATCTTTGGAGCCACACAGTTGACTAGGTCATCAAATCAGTTTTTTTAGGAAACGAGCCTGATGAAATGCAATTTTCAGCGAAGGAGCTTGGTCATGCATTTCATCATGTTCAGCTTGGTGCACATGGTGCAAATTTACCATCTACTTTGTCTTTAACATATATGCATATATTTCATATATTTATATGGTTAGATATCCAAGACTTAATAAATCCAAGGAGAAATTCCCCCCCCCACCATATACATATGATTTAACAAATCACGTTTCTCTCTTCCAGTCTGTATATTATATAAGCATAAAAAAATTTTACTACTATTTTTTTCAAGGAAAATCATTAAAAGTGGAAGAGGTTTCAATCCAGAGATTTTTATGTGTAAAGCTCATATATGCATATATTTATAGTATGGAGCCCCGGATTTCCTTACGTGTGTGTGAGAGCCCTGGGTAAAAGGAAAGGTTGTTATTTTTGCAATTCCAAGCACATCTCACATCTCTCCCATATAAATCAACTTCAATTTGTTATTCAGATTGGATGAGGGAAAATGTGTTGAGTCAAGTGCGGTATAGGCTCCTCTCAAGCTGTCATTACCAATAATTATTGGGCTGGGCACCATCTGCAAAGCAGATTTGTTTACTCCTATCATCTCAACATGTTTACTTTTATCATCTCAATCCTCATCTCCTAATATCTTTTTTCTCTTTCTCCCTCTCTCATCCTCACCCTTCATATTTTACTATAACTATATATACATAATCCTATCTCAATACTCAGACATTACCCTGCACCCTCCTCACTATCTCTCACAGTTGCCTCCATCACGTCAGAGAAGGAACTGCGTGAAGGTCAACAAATGGAGAGCTCATCTCGCTCATACACTCGAAAAAAATAAATCAAATTTCTTTTCCCACCTAGCGTCTCTCTCTCTCTCTCTCTCTCTCTCTCTCTCTCTCTCTCCCTCTATAGCACATTAAAATTCAGAGATGAACATTTAATTTTAACGTGATGTACATAGAGAAAGCTGTCTATTTTTTTCATTAATTTTTTTTCAAGAGGTAGAGAGAAAGTTCCAAAAATAACTTATCCTTAGGATGCCCTCGAAGAAAAAGATAGGATATGGTTAGGGAGCTTGGGAAAGGTTTATTATCGTAAGGACTGCTGTAGTAGCTCAGGTGCGATAGGGAGGATAGAGGCCGTAGGTCTCAACATGCAAAAAGGAAAGACGTAACCGTATGGAATAAGCCAAACTGTTTTTGCAAGGCTCGTAAATTTCTCCATGCACTCCCTCTTTATCATCATCAGTGAGGCATGAAGGTACTATAAAAAAAGGAATATGTATTGAGCAAGATAGAGCTATAAAATAGAATGTGTGTGGACAATTTGTATCTTTCTCTTTATATAGTTTTTCTTCTTTTTTTTCTTAGAAAAAGACGAACTGGGAGCACTTGTTCATAATCCGTTGGGTCCAAGGATCGTAATTGTAAATCATTTCGAGAGAGAATCCCTGACGTCACCCCCATCCTCTATGCACACACCTTTCCCCTACTCAACCATGTGCATGTTCAATAATCTGAACAATCCCCTCCACCAGACCAACATACATCATTTTCCTGAAAAAAAATTTCTCTCTCTCTCTCTTGAAAATATGTATCTGGCATTGAGTAACTATAGTAAAAAATATAGTGAGGTAGGATTTGAAAAAAAAAAGATTTTGAGTTCCTCCTCCTCCTCCTTCAAATACATGGAATACAGGGCTTTGAAAAAATGCCATGGATCATCATCCTCTGTCTTTTATGAATCTTTACGGTATACCTGGCTACGTATATAAATATAGGAAATATATAGGAGGAGTGTCACGAGAGTGAAAGAAGGAGAAAGACACGGTAGCAATTCCTTTTACAAGATTTTTTTTTACTATTCCTCAAGTAAAAAAAAAGTGGTGTTGAAGAATTTGTGCACGCGCTCAGAATTTCCAACCGATTACTACTACAATGCCTTTGACGTTTACCCAAAAAAAGTAAAAGCATATTTTTGAAGCAGATGTGATCGCACTCAATAAATCATAGACCAATGAGAATCATTGGTGCTTTCTCTTGTAGAATAAGGAGAAAAGTAATGTGAAAACCGTCAAAGTCTCTCTTTTTCTTTTTTTAACGTCTGGATCAATTTTTTTTAAATTATGGCAACGTTCATATGTAAAATAAATTTCTCCCGGTTCTATCAATCCTACGTTTTATGTGTGATACTTTCTAATAATTGAGTTTTCTCTTTTTTTGTTACTGTGTATAACAACATGAAATTTATACATGCTTCTAGGAATTTACAATTTCCCTTGAAAGTTGTCCCTCTGTAATTTACAGTAATGAAAAAAATCAATTATTATTGTATGGCAAAACTGTATGGAAATTACAAAAATGAGGTCATTCAGTCAAACTCGGAGAGACAAGTGAAAGTAATTACATTTTCTTTGGCTGCTAAATTACCTTTTCCCACTAAACCCTCACGTACTTTCACCAGAGGTCGGAATGAGCCTTGAGTTTTATGAGCATATTTGTATAAATTTGGTCATATGTCAGAGAAATACGAATTTGGTTTTGATTTTTTTCTGGTAGTAGAATTGGATTTTTTCTTTACAAAAAAACGTGACAAAAATAATGTAAATGTTATTTAATTCACTCGACTATTATCGGTCACCTGTATCCATGTATGTATGTACATACATGTCTTTAGTGATATATAGGTAGCTGGAACATGAGAATTTTTGAGGAAGCTGTCAAGTTCAGAGTGTATCTATTATTACTATATTTTTTTATGAAATACATAGAAAGGAATAAATCTGATTTGAAAATGGTGGATCAATTTTCTCTAGGAAGAAAAACAACTGGAAAGGTTATGAAATGGAAGTGCTAAAAGTGACAGGATGAAGACCGATGAGGAGTCTTATGTGTAATGTAAAGAGAATTTTTGAGTAAATTCCCATCACATGGTGAAACATACAAAGAAGATCCCATGAATTTTCTCCCAGTGCTAGTTTAGCTAGTACTTGTAACTTTCCCACTGGGGTAGTTTTTTTCTCACTTTGTAAGAGGGAAAAAAGAAAATATTTTCTTTTGTACTTGAACCCTCATTTTTGTTACTTGTACGTACGGCTATCGTCATATATCCCATAGACATACCCTTAAGTAAATGTAATATATGAAAAAGTAGTGTAGTAGAGAGAAAATTTGAAGAAAAGCCTTTCACATGTTTAATAGATACATAGAGCTCCTACTATTAGAGCAAAGATATGAAGGGACAGGATATGAAAAATATGTAGTGAGCCACTTTATTTTCTCTCCTCTTACTTAAAATGTCGAGGAGACATTTTTTCTCTTATTTTTCTCTTTTTTCTACTCTTGTTCTGTCATCCTTCCTTGACAGGCTTGAGACCTTCACGGGAGGAACAACTAAGTACGAGCTTATTTGTCTTGTGATGGGTTTTCCCTCAAATCCCTACATTTAGTAAGGTATGTCCCGAGTCTTTCATCACTTTTCTCTCTCTCTCTCGTCTTCACTCAAATAATAATAATAATACTCCTAACGTTTTTCTAACCCTCGAGCATTACTGGAAAAACTTTTGACGTACTTTTAATACTGAATGACGTATTTCTACTATTTGCATCATCTATAGGCAAATTTACATTGGGTAAATAAAACCAAGCCTTTGAATTTTATCATCAGTGTTAGCATTCACACGATAACAATTCACAAAAGCTTAAAGGCACGGGTAACCTTGAGGTCTTTCAACTTCATTGGGAACCTATGAGGACTCTTCAATATTTGCCTCTTTCTGTGAAAATCATTTCCCTAACAACGGTCACAAGGAAATGGGCCCGCTTTTAAACTTCCTCGAATGGAAAATGTTTTTTACACAACTTTAGTCCAATTTCAAATTGAACTAAAAGGGAATTTTCAAATTTAAGTAATTGGATTTCTAATGAAAATCCAAGGAAAAATTCTCAAAATTTTCCCCATAGGAAATCATTGTTATTGATTCTCTGTAGAAGAATTTGTCAATTGATGTGACTTCTTTTGATTTTTATCCTTTGATTTGGCTGATTCATCGGTAGGGAATTTTTTTCTTTCAGTACAAACATACTTTTCATGTAAATAAAAACTTTTATCCTCTGATTTCCAGCCTTAATGTACAGCACAATAATTGGATAAAGTTCACGTGTGCTCTTGTGGAAAGTATTTGAAATTATATAAAGAGGATTGAGTGCTCAAATGATCAAGTTATTTAAAGAGGGGATTGGGGAAAATGAGAAGGTGTGAGATCACATGTAATCCACTTCCATCCCTCATAAGTTTACTCTTGTAGTGTGCGTGTTTGGGTGGAACTTATGGGAAAGGAGAAAATCACTCAAGTGAATATTTAGAATGTCAACACATATTTCCAAAACATCAAAGTGTTTACTCTTGTTGTCTCTTGAGAAGAAAAATAACCGCACAAGATTAATTATGAATTCCCTCATCTCTTTTCTTCATATGTTGACAAAATATGTCAAAGAAAAATTCAAATTTCCCTTTCTACAAGCTCGTAAATTCCCCAGAAAAAGTGTTCTCCACGTCGCCGTTATTATTTTTGGGATTTAAAGGGAAGGATGTACAAGCAAATGGGAGTAAAGGGAAATGATATCTTCAGGAAAAACTCTTATACTCAAACTCAGGCTTAATGGAGTTTGTATGTAGGAACGAAGGCAAGGGAAGTAAATTAGAGACAAGTGTAATAGCTAGTCAGTTTTATAAGCTGGGACAAATTCCAAATCCTCACAGTTTCCATATTTCATCAAGGTTTAAAAATACATTGGGAAAGTCAAGTGCTGGTGTGTAAGAAAAACAGATATACATTATTATTTAAGTTAAAAAATCATCTCTATTGAGAAACATTGGAGTCATGGGGAAATAGACATCCCGTGGAAATCTCTTCTCCAACTTTGTACTATTTTATTCCTCTTGCTCTCTCAAGTTATACACGCGCGGGAGGGTATAGGAAGTTAAAGTTAAGAGTTTAAAAACCTGCTAGGAATTTTACGATAGGAAAGTCTTTATCGTTCTACTCATGCATTTGATTACCCACTTTACTTTTATTGGCTCTATTTACTACCCCAAACCAAGACCAAGGTAGAGTATAAGAACCACAATAGAAAAAAATCCGTGAAATTCTTACTACACACTCAAAATCAAATGCAATTCTCAGTTTTCTTCCTTTTTAAAGAAACAAATGTCATTTGTTTGTTTAAACTAACATCGGAAAAAATCCTAGCATTAAATTAGCATGGTAAAAGAAATCATTGAAATTGAGAGGGAAAATGTCATTTTTTTTCATTTAACCTAAAATAGCATTTTTAACATTTTACCTTAACAATAATTTAACCTAGAAAAAACCTTTGCAAATAAAAAAAAGTAATATTTTGTGTATTTTCTAGGTCAAGGATTGAACACAAAAATAAATCCACGTAGGGTCCAATTTTATTATATTACAATATATACACCATTTGGGGGGAAAAATTTATATTCCACAAACACTGGAATATCTTTTAACCTATTTAGGAGTCCTTAGTAGGTTATGGAATATGTATTTGAGCGCAAAGGTTGGATTTTTATTGTGAGATCGACCCCCGACAAGTGGGGAGAGCGAGAGAGTTAAATGAGAAAATCCTACTGATGAAATTCCATTTTTCTCAACCACGAGACAGGTTGAGTGTTGTTGGGAGTAATTTTTGGTGAAAAACGGTGAAAGCACCTACTAAATTGAGGAAAGAAGCGCATTGAAAGGTGACTTATGGTGGGCTCAATAATACTCCCTTTCCTCCCTAACATAATGTTCAAGGGAGGCTCAGGCAGGAGGAAAGAAAGGGCGGGTGCGGGTATTAAAACGGGCCGAGGTAAAAGGGAGTGAGAGAGAAAAAAAAGAGAGTGTTAAAAAGGGATAGCGTCCACTCTGGCCAATTATCATGGTAAGTAGAAATGCTCTTGAATCAACTGCTTTTAATGGCAACAAATTTATCATTGTCCCCCAACCTAATTTCCCACCCAAACATATCCACCCACCTTTTTTTTCTTCTTCTTCCTCCTCCACTTACGTACGTTCAATTATCTTTTCATCATTTCCAAATTCTTTTTAAAACCAATTTTTTTCTTAACATACGTAGCCACTTTGATTTGGCTCCAGTTTCAATGTTACCATCCCCAACCAAGGAGATCCATTATTTTGCATCTAGTAATTTAGTAGGCTGACGTATGTAAAAGACTTGTGTAATAAGGCAACTTTCGCATTCCTCTCATTCCTTGCGTAGCGTAACAGTTTATGTGAGAAAATACTGTGGAAGCAAGATGCTCATGCATATTTGGTATGTGATCACTGTATATTTTCTTCTGTTATAGCGTCCCTATGAAATGTGTTGGAGTGGCGTGATAAAATATTCTTACTCGATCCTATTAAAAGGCTTTGCTATAACTTTTTCTTTGGAACTTCTGCCTAGGTATGGGAAACATTGATATGGCTCAAATCATTGCGTACCAGCGCAATACTTTATGGTAATTAAGTGTAATCTAAACTCCAGGATGAAAAGTTGGAATGAAATTTTTCCTACCAAGGAATTTGCTCCTCCTCATTAGTTGTAATAATGTATTCATGTGTGTCTAGAAGACTTGGCGCTTAATTGCATGTGTTTGTGTACAAACATGATTACCTTGACGAATGGTATGTATTCAGATGGGCTCCATATGTAATTCCCTACGTATTCCCCTACGTATAATTATATGTACACCATTGCTGGTGTTTTTTTCTCAGAATATATGAAACACCATCCTCGGAATTGGAGCATGCTTTAAATAACCTATCATCCGGATTTTAAGCTTTGAAAACATATTCCGATCAAAATACTATTCCTCGATGAGGTGAGTAAATTGGGCATACTATGTGAATTGCAATGGTTCAAATCATTTTTGAGTCTTGAAAATATCGCCCTTGCAATTCCAACTTAAAAGTATGTGGTCCGTACAATCCGCCCCTCATTATTTCTAATGATTCAAGGAAAAATTATCTTGAAGGAAATGTTAGGATAATTAGCGTCAAGAGATTTAGCCGGAAGAGAGTTTTTCTAGAGTCATTGAATCATAACCAACAATAGGTTTGTTTACAGTTTCTATCCAATGACTAATTATCCAACAAGTACAAAAGCATATAAAAGTAGGACCCTCAGCCTTTTGTGGTCCAGTACAGTACAATTACACACATACAATAATAATTAATGTGACATATAAAAAGAGATTTGTGTTTGAATAAATTATTAGAAAAGTTTTGTAATTTTCAAATTTTTGAAAGTTTACTCTCAAGAAAATAAAGCAAAATAAAAACAAGTCTTGTAAGAAAATTTGAGCCTGTAAAACATAACTGTAAGATATTTTTTGTGAGCAAAGAATCTATAAGGAAATGTCATGGACGTAGACAATAATCAGTTTTCACACATTTATCGCACGTCGTCTGCCCAGAAACAACACGTGTTTATTGGTTCACTGTCGGTTGAGCAGTGATGATGAGTTGATAGTAGACTGGATTTTACCATTTTTTAGCACGAACAGAATCATCTGCTATGTTCGTGTACGTCTACAAGTATAATAATATTACTGGATGAATAATAATAATAATAAATGGTTCGTAACGGAATTGTTGCCTCAGCTCTAGAAATAGTAATGGCATACTCCTTATACATTACATATAAAACAAAGGTAATTTTACAGGGGTCATTGATACAATCACTAAATAGTAAATGCGCCTTCCTGATAAAAATCATTTCATAAATTTTCAATGCCTTGTAAGTAAAATCTTCTAAAATAAAAATTACTTTACCACCCACGAGAAATATGCAGAATATCCGCCTGTATTTAAAATATTAAAAGAAAGAGTACAATGAAGAAGTGAACCTATTTTCGCGAAACACTTTTTTTTCTCACAGATAAATAACTAACTATAGCCATAAACTATGAAGATATATGGTGACCTATCATGTGAACTATACTGAGCTCATGGGTCCTATGTACATTTATGTAAGCGAGACTACGGGATAAAAAGAGAGAGAGAGAAGGAGGGAGACGGAGAGTGAAAACTATAATTTATACTCAATTATTTTGCTTGTCACACGCCACGAATTTCCCCCACTTATTTCCTGGCAACTTTGTAAAACTTGAAAGTAAGAGTGTATAGAGCCGAAAGAGAAGCGGAAAGTGAGAGAGAGAGAAAGGGACTGGAGGAATCGTGCAGAATTAAAATCGAATTCCAGCTTATCTAAAAACAATCAATTCCTCTGTTTAGCAACCACTCGTTTATCCTCCCTACCATCTCACACTGCTTATTCCTATTCAGCACCCGTGAAAACTATTCAGTGAACTTTAGTGAAAAAAAACATGTTTACTTTATACATACAAAGCTTTTTCCTTCTTGGCCATGCATACAATTCCTATACACACATATTTAGAAAGAAAGGGAAATGGCATGGCTAAATAAACACCGAGTCCATGCAGGGACACCCTAGATTATTATTATTACTGCCCTACATTTTCATACAGAGATTTACAGGCCACTGGAGTTCCCATATGTAATTTTATACGTTGTTGTTCCAATGTAGCCGAGCGAGAGTCTGCTGCTCCTGCATAATATAACATTTATCTTGCTAATCGTTGAGCTTTCAAGAGGAAACTTGTGATGTTATTATTGTTGTTTTTACTGCTCCAGCTGCTACGTAAACGTACATGTACTTGTGTCCCGCTAAAAAGTCAGGTCATCTCAACACATGCCGTTGTGGCTAAAAGTTAATCCGAACATCTTTCCTTTTTCCACTGCACTGTATATGTACATTAGAGTGAGTCCACTGTAACTACAAGGTCTGGCACATGTAGTAGAAAATATCATGTTATTTTTAGCACCCCCGGCATTCTTTCAATCACCTGATTTTTCTCACTTGGTTTTTCCCAAGGTGTCCTTGATATTATGTGCAATGCCTTACTCTCTTGTTCCTCTCTTGAAAACTTGTAATTTATTTACTTGCTTTCACTTTTATGAACACTACTGCAAAGAACAGGTGCATGCATATGTACACAAAATAAACGAGTTCTGTCCTGTCAGCAACATAGCTAACAACACTGACCCAAGGCGCTTTTCCTCAACTTCTCCTCCCTGATTGCGCCCATATGTAGATAACTCGTACATTTATACCCCTTTCGTACAACAAAAATATGAAGGATTTTTTTCAAGTCTAAGGTAGCAACTGGAAGAAAAAATTTATATGCTTCTCCCACTATACATAGTTACAATGTAAATGCGTAGATACATATGGACCCAGTTACTTAATTAAGTTTTGTTAAGTATTTCCATGCCAAAGGCTCTCTCTCTTCATTGGAAATAGTTTCTACGTGGATACATTATGGATGGAAGTGCAAAGCCCTTTGGTGAACTTTAGCAAGAGCAGTTGGCTTTATTTTGAGGAAGGTTCAAAGCGGATCTGGGTTCTAATTTCCCCATGCGAAAATTAATTATGCGGAACATTCAATATTGATTGTGTCAAAATTCAGAGGGAGTAAAACTCCTGGCTTTTTCCCCTCTGCCTGGTTTTTCTTCCAACTAATTTTTGAAGAAGGGAATGGAAAAATCTGGATTATTCCAAGCAATTTAGATATCCATGGATAATTAATGTTTGTACTCTTGAAATTTTTCTTATTGTGGCGCTGCTGTAGTAATTGTTTTGCTTATATAACTTTATATATTTACTTGGGACAGAATTATGTAATGTTGTTTATGTTCTAGAAAAACTTATTGAGGAAAACACAAGGAAAATCCAAGGCTGGTGCACTTATTTACGTACACATTATTTATGTATATATACACTTATTGTTAGAATAAGAAAAGCAAAGTGAAGGAATTAAATGCAATGGCTTTCATGGGCAAGGTCAGTATTACGTGATTTGAAAGGAACTCCTTGCTAATTGAGGAGTGAGATGCTTATGAATTGTAATATATACATACATAGTATAGGAGACCGTCATGAATTTCCGTTCCTTTTCATTAACTCCCAGGAAAATGGATTCAATTCTCCAGAGAAAATCGTGTCCGAAGAAGGGACGGGGAATTAACTAATTTTGAAACAAAGCTCAAGTGCAGCTTCGTATGAATAAATTCCAATTTATTCAAGTGAATACATAAAATGAAATTTGAATATCTGTCAAAGTGATCATTCCGCTTCATCAGAGGACAAATTCTTTGGCACACGTACATATTTCTCCATGAATATGTATTTAAATACCATTTTACATGTTATTTCTTACACTTTATTTCTTCATGATACACACAGATAGAAAATCTAATGGAAATGTGCTGACAATGCAATGTAAAAGGGGACAAAGATTTTTCTACTATTTGCATCCAACTCAACCCATGGGTTACATATGCCTTTCATGGGCTTTCCATTCCCATTCCATTTAATTCCATGTAATTGCTTCGGCTTATAGCGCCACTCCACTTGGATATGTCCTTCAGGGAAAAGGGGATTTTCAACGGAAAAATGGCAGTCACTGAAAATTTTTAGAATTTTATCATTACTATTATTGCAGAGATAGCAAAGGAATTTTTATGTGACAATTTCAACAATAATTTGTTTATTTCCTAAATAAATATGTCATTTAAAAAAATATCTTGTAAATGCATAAAAGCATTCTCATTTGTATTCAAACAACAAAATCTACACTTAACGAAAATAAATAGCAATTTTTAGCTGCTGCGAGGGGCAGTTTGCGTAAGACAAAAGTGCTCAGATTTCAAAGTTAATTTCCAAGTTAAATTTCAAGTAATTTCACCAATCGTATATACACACAACATTTAGGCTAGAAGTGATTGAAAACATTCTGGAGGTCAAAGAGTTTGAGCGTCAAATATTTGAATTCTCCCTTAGCCACGTCACATAGTAACAAATGACAAATATATTTTCCTCACGTGGTCAGAATAATTAGATGAATTATCATGGATTGAATTTGACAAATATAATGTGACGTTAGAGTTCATTAGCTGAGAGTTCAGAAACTGTTAAAAGAATGCTAAGCCCAAAGTTATATAAAAGGAATCACTTTAAAATTCCCTTTCCCTCCCAACGTTCCATTAGTATTGTCCTATTTTAAGAGCTAGTCTGATTTGAGGTGTAGAATTTGTATTTGCCCATTACCGTAAATCCTTGAACTTTACATTTTGCTTCCTCCAGAAAAACCAGCCCCCTCCATTATATTTGATTCTCAAATGGGAAAATTTAACATGACTAGCACGCACATTTTTCAACATAATTCCGGAACATTTGATTTCCAGTAGTCGATGGGATGGAAATTGAAGGAAATCCGAATTTCTCAATAACGTCTGGAGAGCCACGTAGGGTAAATTTCGTAGGGGCAAGAAGAAAAGAAGAAGAGGAAGAGGAGAAGGAAGAAGACAATTTGTAAACATTCGTATGCTTTTTACAGCTTGCCTTTTATGGACTGTTTGCAAAGCATTGAGCCGGGAAATGAAAATTACTTCTTAGAGATTAGTCTATATAGAATCTTTTTCTTGAAGGAAAGAAGACTGGCTTGCTCTTGTTAGAAAACTATACACAAGCCTTCCTCTTCCTCATTTCTTACTCGACAGAGAACTTCTCGAGAGAGAAAGTCACTTCTACAATAAACAATACACACACTTCCATGCACGTGTACATTTCCACAAAAGCCTGGATTTTTCTAAAGGACTCTCGCACATTTACTTTTCTCTCCTCTCTCTCCCTCTCCCTCGCTTATTTCACGCCTCTAAAATATCATGAGTCGTATTTTTTTGTCATTTCTCATGTCAAATGTAATATTAAGCCGGAGTCTTGTTACTCTGTGGCTTTGTTTACAATCCAGAGAATGTAAATATTCAAATAGCATGGTTGGGTGGTGGAATGTTGTAAAAGACACATTTCCGCACATTCAAACAACCATCCATCCATCCAAGCCTTCATAATACAGAGTGGTGACCCAGTTACCTTGAAGTGAGAAATACATATGAATTTTCCATGAAATTGAATGAATCTTCTAAGGTTAAGTGTGAACGTTAGTATAAGTATTATTATTTCCTACGCATTTCTATAGGAGGACTTTAATTAGAAAATCCAAGTTACTAGTTTGATATGACAGGGAGAGGAGAGAGAGGTGACATACAAAGGGAAGAGGACTAAGATTAACAGCAACCACTTATGGCTCTTTAAGCAAGGTAATAAAACCACATTGAGGACCAATCAGCTCAATATAATGTGTACTTCCCACTCAAAAGAGAAGAGCCCCCCTTTTCCTACAACTATTATTATTATTATTATTATTATGACAGCCCCACCACCACTCCATTGGTTTAAAGGGAGGTCGAGTTTTCTTGGATGGATACAAGGAGCAATTAATTTCATGTCAAATCAAGTGAAAATTTCCTCCTTTGACAGCTTTCCCCATGGCCAATGACAGTGACAGATTATTCAGACATAGTCCCTCCGTCTTATATTGTATTATTTTTTCGGCATCTTAAAAAAACCCACTCCTTGGATTTTTTTCTTAACCGAGAAATCCCAGGATCAGGGTCGTCACCAAATACCTACTGAAAAAATCACTATAGTAAAGCTGTCTCAGCCCAAAGGAAAGAGGAATCCAGAGAAAAAAAGGCAAAAAATCCTTCAGCCTACAATAACGGAAGCAATTGGAAGAGAAATCAATGTAATTTTCCTCAGAAAATTTACTACCCTTTCAAGGACTTGGTTCATGTGAAATGATTATCAATACCATTAAATCCACCTTTCACTGCGGAGTGGGGTCTTGGGAATCATTATTTTTTTTACAAACGAGCAGATTAGCAGGCTCATCCTATACTTTGACTCAAGTACGTTCCTCCTCATCATGAATGAGGTCTTTGGATATCACGGATAAACTTGTCCTAACTTTTTCTTGTTTTCCCTCAGCTATCATTATAGGCAGGTGAAATTTCTTTTTACACTTTTACCCTCAATCTTGACAATGGATTTTCTTATATACTGAAGCAGAAAAATAGTACTATACTATACTTTCCTTTATATAAAAAAGTAAAGGTAAAAATTGAGGGATTTTCCCCTGAAATCTCTACAGCATTTTCCTATAATAATGGTAAAACTCAATTGGCCATTGGGTGAATATTTGATGTTGGTACTTTTATTACCTTAAATGTAGAAAATGTTAGTCCAGTGAGAAAAATTTCAACACTATTTTTAAAAGCTTTGCGTGTGTGTGTGTGTGTGTGTGTGTGTGTGTGTGTGTTTGTGTGTGTGTGTGGAGGGACGCTAAAAAGTACATACTGATTGTACACTCCTTTGTAGTAATTTAAGCTCACTCCCACACCAACAATTATAAATGCGGGGCTCACACTCACGAAAATCCATTTCAATGGACGATATAGTTTATGTGCAGTTTAGTATTAAATTTTAACATGAAATTTTATATGTTGTTTCATCTCACACGTTACTCCCGATTGTTTCACGAAATTGAATACACATTCGTGTTTTTATTCCAGCACTACTATAGGAGCTACATACTGTGAAGCTTGGGCCATAAAAATTAATATGGATGAAAGGGAATAATGTGTTGCATTTGCGTAAGGCTTTTTAAGAGTACACAGCTACTATTTTAGCATTATCTTATGCGAGTGTCTCGTCCCAGTACACTAAATTACAGTCCTGAAATAAATCTTCCTTTCAGATTTCACACATGCACCCGTACTATAGCATTATGTACGCTGTGTAGAGTAAAAGTACTATGCATTTCCTATTCCTACATAGGGAGCGCTCTCATTTCACTTGGCTCTCAAGTTAATTTGCACAAAAAAGTGACTTTGAATTAAATTGTTTATTTATTTATAGAATATGTTGTAGAGTGTTGGGGAACTTTTGGGGGCGTGTTTAGTTTCTAGTAGTAGTAGAGATATGTACACTCCCGGGAAGTGTTAATGGACAATTTAAAATATTACCAGTAGAATCCGTTGAGACTAAAGAATTTAATGGAATTTAATTTTAACTAATTAGCCTCATCTCAAAAGGTACAATGTTACAAATATTTATACAAGAAAAGTTAAATCAACTTAATTGGAAAAGTTAAGGAATTTATAATTGAAACATTGATAATTATTATTTCGAGTAAATAAGTATTATAATACTAAAAGGCAAATCATGATGAATATTGTAGTACTGAAATAATTTGCAAGGGAAATGAAATACACGTGTGTGCATTCTTCTGCTTCACTAAAATATTATAGAAGAGAATTGACGACTAAAATGCTTTTACATGTAAATGTGACTCAATGTGAGCCCTATAACATATGTAATGCTATGTATTTGTGTGTGTTACATTGAAAGGAGATTAAGGTCGCGAGGAGAGAGAGAGAAATTATTAATTGACCTGAGGAGAGCCAAGAAATGTCATATGCAGATTAACAAATTAAGAGCCTGGAAGACAGCTTATGAAAATTAACTAATTGAGTGTTGAGGAGGGAGTAGAAGGAAGTGAGAGATTACGGGAATGGAAATTGGGATCCACTCTACATCTCATAGAATAATTTAATCCTGCTAAATGATAAAGTTTTACTGTCTCAACCCAAACTTTCAACGCATCAATAATTTCCTCACTCATTTCAGTAGTTTTACATGATAAAATCAAGTCCATCTAAAATCTTTAGCGTTTCTACTATGTAGTCAGTCCTAAAATAATAATAGTGAGTTTCTCCATTCAAACTCAGCACTACTGCATCTATACAGGTACTTTTCATTATAAATCTCACCTGTAATTTCTCTTACATTAAATTCCTTTCTCAGCCTAATCTATTGTAAGCTACACTTGCCATTTGCATATTCAATCGTCAATTATAACATAATCAAAAGTACCCAAGTACATACTTTTATTTGAACAATTTTCTCTTCTTCGTTCCTCCTACCTTCCTCACTGAATTTCCAGTAAGTGGGGGGTAGGGGACAAAAATATCCATGTGTAAGAAAATCCGACATTCTTATCTATGATTCAAAATAATTTCCAACGTCTCAAAAAACAAAAACACCTTCACCAAAAATTAAACAATAATTATTATTATTGTTTCTTGTGGAAAAATTGCATACTGTAAATGCTCAACTAAAGAAAAATAAATTTCACTGGCAAATTTATTTACATTGGAAGACAGACACGGCAGGGGTAGAGATAGAGAGACAGGGAGACAGGACGGCGGAAATATAACAAGATGCAATTTCTAGATAGAGTCAAGGGAATTCATAGAAACAAGCCCGCTATGACGACCTTTTGACTCTCTACTTAGGAAATTAGCTATAGGACGTTTGTATATTTTTATGCGTGCTAAATTTGGATGAGAGGAAGAGAGGTTTTAGTGTGTAGAGAAAAATAAAGTCCTGTCTCACCCACATTCAAAAGTCAAGATTCAAGAGATATACCATTTAATTCTCAAGCCTCTTACTCCTAAAAGCTACACATATACTGTGGTGACAATGACTCTTATCTCATTTGAAAAATACGCCTCAACCTTCCTGCTCGTCTTTTTCTAACGTATATACATACAAACGTGGCAAAACTGTCGCTTCTTCTTGGAACAGTGACACCTCACCACCAAAGCGGAACTGCTTTGGGAGAGATATTGCTGGAGAGCTCCAATTCTATCTACTATTCCTATACTATTACATGCATATCTACTATGCCACAAGTCAAGATCCGCATGTAGCTAAATATCTTTTTGTAGAGATTCAAAATAATGAGTAGGCAAGGAAAGATCCATCCAGATTTACAGTAATGATATCATATGATATGGAGGACAGATGCGAATCTTTAGGTATGTATATGTATGTAAATGTGTGAGAGAGTGTGTGTGTGTGTGAGTAATCAAGCAGAAAAAAGGAAGCAACTTGGCACTCAGTGTTGGCTATCTGTCTAGATATCTACGTACAAAAGTTATACACACTGTACAATTGTATATAAATTCCTATGTGTACATACGGGAGGAAAACAACTTGTTTTTCATATCAATTTGGTCAATGGAATGGTTCGGAGTGAAAGTCCCTGGAATTACATAGACAGACACTGTACGTACATAAATACTAAGGAAGTACGTACATATAATGTTGTAGGTTTTTTGACAGTCCCAGAGGCAGACGTTTGGTCCTGTAGTGACAATCATGTTGGAAATGTACTTTCCAAGGGGAAATTCCAGTTCCAAGGGGCGGACTCTCATTACAGTGATACATGGAAAACGAGCGGGGATAGAGTTGCTTTTATGAGCTTAATTTCCTCTCTCCGTACCCGATACTTTTACATATCTCGACGGACTAACTTTTATATTTTATGTGTCCAGGATATACTGAGGAAGGAATATGGATGGTGGCTGCCGATGATGATTAATAATTGTATTAATAATATTGGAGAGATATAAAATTACGTGTGGGTTTTTGAAATTTCCATAAAATGGCTTTGAAAATGGGAGACTTTCTGGAAGCGAGGAGAAGTGTTATAGGAGAGAGATTCGTACATGGGCAGAGTGCTACTGTCATGTCATTCCGCTCACTCGAGTGGGTTAATGCCAAATCAAATAGCTAATTGTAAGAGCTACATAAGCCTCTCATTCTCATATTATCGTCCTATGATCACTCCACATTGCATTGGACTTATGTTCTCTCACGCGTCCGATCATTGGCAACACACACGCTGGAATGAATAGACAGAGGACTTAATGTAGATCCTATAGCTCATCCTGTCTCTATGGCTCTCCATATTATGTAATAATAATAGGGAAAAGCTTGAATCTCTTCCCTAAGAATTAATCTCATGTATTATTGTCTGGGATTGAAGGACGGCTAACCATTCGTCAAGTTTCTATAAACTCACTATGCTTTTACTACTAGTGGATTCCAGGAGGGCTGAGATTCTTCAAATATTTATGTATAACAAAAGCACTTGTTCTGTGGAACTAGCCAATGGGTTTGGAATTAGCCCATCACTGTGTGGTTTCAATTGAGGATTACTCTTCCACTTGGTGAATGTGAGTAGCATAACTCTCTTGATGTTAGGATGGTTTCGTTGTGAGTGGAAGTGTCGCAAAAGACTTTCCCATCACTCAGGAAACATACAGACTATGTGATATTTCCTATTAGTCTCCTGTTCTGTCAAGCAGTAAAAATTCCCTGGTTTCCCCCAATAACTGTCTGCACCCAAGAGCCATTATTCCTATATAAAGATGTGGAAGTTCTGGCCTTTAGATAGTATTTAATACACGGAAAGTCGTAGTATTTGTAATGTCTGTGTGGGAGCAAAGAGCTGTAGTGAAATTGTGCGGGGGAATGTGTAAGGCCAAGGCTTTAATACTCTGACAATTCCAGGAGTGGTGACCCTGATTTTGTTGATATTAATATATAGGAAAAAAATAATCATTTATTCCCCGTATATATAGTTTTACACTTGTCCTCTTGGCATACATTTCCCATTAATTTCCTATGCTGTGTGGTTCATTAGGAAAAAACAATAAGGAAAAGTTGGGATGTCTCGAGGCTTCCGAGGAATATTAGACCTTTTTGCTATGCTATACCATCAAATGCTTTGTCAACATTATGGAACTGAGCCTTCACGTCACATTTAACATCTATTATATTAATATATAGGTTCATTATTAGGACGTGCGTAAGAATGGGCTCAAACATGTGAATTTAAGTGACTTTTTTATGGAGGAGTTCCTTCTGAGCAGAGAAAGTATAGAAACAATTAAGTGTGCATTTTCCCTGAAAATCCTGATGATTTTTTTATTGGCCCGGAAAGAAATCCATTTAATATTATAGCCAGCTATAAATTTATTCAGCTTTGGTATACTTCATATTGTTGTTTTAAGGGTATAGACCTGGAAATTAAAGGAGGTTCGTATGAATAATAATTAGTTCGCTTCACTTCATCAGACTGACATTTTTGCATTTTGGTGTGCCTGGGCAATTCGATTTTTACGTTTTGTGAGGTTTAAAAGAGCCCCACCAGTGCAGTGGTAGAACCACTGGGAAGTGGATGAATCCTGGAATTATTTTTGGATACAAATTTTCTTGTGAAAGCTATACCATACCATTACACAGGAACAAAATGCAGTAGCAGGTATTCTTAATATGCGTTTTTCCGCTTCAATAAATATTTTACAAAAATATTGAGCATACAAAATCAGGATCCAACAAATTAACCTAGAGTAAAAATTTCATTGACTAAAGATTTCATTTAAATTTTCAAAGCGTAAGGTTTATTTTCAATTTTGGATTTTTGGGGTGGTAAATTTGTTCAGGTTTTTTGGATGGAGGAGAGTGATTTTCATTGTGCCTGGAAAAAATACCGGGATAATGATTGGCTGGAAACAGGGGAAATTCCTGTAAGCAAACTAAAGCCCTGTTCATGATCCGTACCAGGCTAGGATGGATTCTTATGTACGCGCAGGTGAAATTCCAGATATAAGTTGTAGTATGTACATTCTGAATGAAAAGCATATCTGGAATTTTCTCGGATGAATCGCCAACAAAGAATTCAATATATGTACAAGGTCTAATTCTTGACTTGACTTTGAAAATCCAATAGGAGAGGCAGAAAGTAAATTTGTATGTTAAAGTCCGTATAGAATTTCTACACTTACAACAAAGGCAAGTTAGCTCTGAAGAAAATCAAAGGGACGAAAAATCCATGGTCTTTATGTAAGCTTCAAGACCTACAAGCAAATGATTCAAATGTTGTGTAGCCTTTGCTCACGTACCATGTTTATACACACATGTGTGATACACTTTATATGCCCTTACATTAAACATTCTCAGGCTCAGGGCTGGAAGCTTAAAGAGACATGATTGAAAGAAGTTTGTATTAGGGGGCCTTCTAGTTGAATTGACTGACTACGCCTGCAATGAGAGAGACAGAGAGAGAGAGAGAAAATGTGTAGTTTTGTGCGTACGGTTGAAGCTATAGAATGTAATAGATAAAAATCTGCAATCAGTTGAGAAGGCAATTTTGATGGTATTTGAGCTTGAAAGGGTAACTTTTGTTTGCGAACATGAACGACAATCAGGTCAAGAGTGAGTCTATAACTTGTTGGCATCCCTATAGGATTTTACACAGATCTCGAACTGAGCTTCTCATATGTCAACATACTCCTCCGTTCAAATAAATCTCAAGATCATCTTTTTCCACCCAAAATAACCTACACTACTTGAGAACCCGCGGTTTTTATCATCTTTAAACGGCCGCGACACACAAGTCCACCAAGAATAAAAGAGATACTCTTTACCAATTTACTCCAAGACAAGATAACAAGGAGAAGATCAAGACTTGAGTTGAATTAAGCCTCCTCCTCCTCTTGGATCACCTCTATTCCAAGACTCTCCCTCTCTCAATCTTCCCTACTACTTCTATATAGTCCTATTCTCTATTCTACTACAGTACGAGTGAGGATTTAAGAGGAGGAAGTAAAAGAACTTCACTCAAGAATGAGATTCGGGTGATGAGGACGACGTGTGTCCGTGGACGTGAGTTTTTATACAACGTGAGATATATAGAAAAACATGAACTTATCAAAGCTCCATATATTTTTATTATAAAAGTCAAGTTTGAAAATGACATGTCGAAAATTGTGGGAATATTTTGTAGTTTTAGTAACATATAATATGCACACACACATGTTATACATAAGAATATGTACACTTACTCACTTGGAATGGAACTTGTGGGAAATAAATTGGTGTGATGGGAAACCTTCAAATGACTTAAATCAATTGGTAGTTTGACCTCGTGAGGAGGAATTTATGCTTAATACGAACAACCATGTAAATGAACAAAACCATTTATTATCTACATCAAACCCATTTAATTCCATTCAACTCTCCTACTATTTACTTCCAATCTATCATATTATTCTCCTCAAGCGTTAACTCTTCATTCTTCTCAAGATATACTAAATGACAAAAAGCTAGAGCAATCTTGTAGTCTCAGCAGACAAGTGTTGTTTAACCAACAAGACACTTCATCCCCAACAAACTTCAACGTACTTGCCTTGTAATTTATCCTATATCTAAAGCACTATTTATTTCAAGGTTCCTCAAATATGTAAATATTAGTAGTATCAACCATTCAAGCCATTAATAATTCCATTACATGCATATCTCCTTTATCCAACATTAAAAAGATTCTCATCTCTCGTCTCAAGGGTCATTGAAACAAATAACAATTTGAATAGGACCTAATAACTGTCCAGACTATCTTCTCCTGAAGCATATATTATAGCAGTCATCATTATTTGTCCATCTTTTGCTTTTTTTTAAAACAAGAAAAACATTTGAAAAATATTGTATGTTTCAAATAAACTATCATGATTGAGAGACATTTAGAGACTCTTAGACATTCCGTCTGCATCTGCAAAGGCTAAGGCTAATATTGAATAGTGAATATAAATTAATATTCGGCCTATTGCAAATATAGTGGAGTTTTGTGAGAGAGTCAAAATAATTGAAGTATAGTTAGGAGAGTTAACCTCAACATCAAAAGTTCTAGTTCATTGAAATGGAGAGACTCAGCTGCTCAGGGCTAACAGATAAACATACATTATGCAGGCTCGAGCCCATCAGACTGCATTTTGAAATTCAAGTTTAGCTTGTATAAATTATACCATAGTTTTTTTTTATACAGAGAACCATTGAATGTAAGGTAACGATCAGTAGTTAAATAGTAGTCAAATTTTCCAACGCATAACATTTATGTATGCTGAGAAATAATAATAATAATTGAAAAGGGGGCGGACAAGGGAGTATCAACTTTCATTAGAGGCTAATAATAATTATTATTAACTTTCCTAAACTGTCTCCCGTAATGAATACATTGGTAGTTGCTGTGCTTGTTGTTGTTCAAGGGTCTTAATTTGCATTGCTGCATTTTCAAGGCAGCTA
>JAQFXU010001464.1:0-28800 GCA_034693705.1 Spatulosminthurus flaviceps | reverse complement strand
AACCCGTTCCCAATTGTTTCTGTTCCCGGGTTTTTGGCTCCAATTTTCATGGAACCCGATCCCGTTCCGACATGACCAGGTCTCAAAAATGCATGTAAAATGCATGCCCGTTCCCAAAACCCGGGTTCCACCCGAACCCGTTGCGCATACTACATTACCACCTTATTACCAGCCCGTATTGATGAGTTCAGGTTCAGGCTAACAGGAAAATATGATGAAAGGGAAATATTTAATGCTTTTATATCATTCCCAAGGAGAAAGTCGGCTATATTTGACCAAAACAGGACAATTACACTAGAAAAATTGCAAGGTAAATGTAAAATTTGCAGCAGAGTTCCTACAGCATTGACAATTGAGAATTGTCAAGTCTGTATAATTTAGTGTTTTAAAATCTGATTGTCTGGGGAATTAATTATGGAGTCACCGCTGGTTCTGGTGTGGCATACAATGCTAAGGTTAAGAATTATACTGGTTACTCTTGCGCTTGTAGAACAGTTCTCCTGGATACGCCATGAATATCTCCTCAACAGTATCAGCTGAAAGGTACTTGGGATGAAAATACTTTCATAAAGCAGGTTTGAAGCAGAGAAAGGTAAAAGTAACTTTTTTTTACGTCAGTACGTTTGAATACGTTTTAAAACCAAAGTACCTAAAAATTTGATTTATAAAACCTTTATCTGTTTTAAATGTGAACTATCCAATCCCTGCGCTTGGCCTGCCTGCATGAGCAGATTTTCTGGCTGGATTTTACATTTTAGCTGTAACAAACAAGGTAAGGGAGAGCTTTTGTTGAGAAATTTGCAAAGTTTGACGGGAGAAATTCAAAGGAAGAGCATAAATCGAGAATATTATTTTTGAATGAGACAAAAACATGAAGCGTCCATATGATGAAGGAAGGGAAATGTATGGAAAGAAAATTATATGTAGCCGCCCATACAGACACACATATATTTGGACGCAGAGCAGAAAATCTTATGCAGGATGTTCGGGTACTCTCTCTGTCTTCTGGCTGGAGTCCACATTAAGTCTTCCAGTAAACTGTGACGACTGTACTACTGACTTCCAATCGATTTGTTCTGGTAGTAGCAGCTACCACAGAGTAACAAATGGTCCATTTCATTTGTTCCATTGTATACCTGTATGTAGTACGTATTTATACACTACCACTCTGTATGTATCTGCTATGTACATGCTCATTAAGAAACGTTCATGTAAATGCATATATCCTCCTGAGTATATGCAACTATTATCATATTGCATTGGAAACAATAGGGAAACTTTATGTTTAAAAAAGCCTACTAATAATTGAATGTGGAAAGTTTTTGCCTAGCTTTTTATTTCACTGGAAGGAAAAAGTATTATTATAAATCAAGCGGGTGTACTACATACATGCTTATTCCACGTATAATCTCTCCTACAGAAGATGTAGGATTAGGATCTGGAATTCTAGTCATTATTTAAAATATACAGTTGTTGGGAGTTGCTGGGAATTTATGTTTACATACATAACATTTGTGAAGATTCTTGTCTTCACGATTTATTATTCAACTAAAAAATTACCAAATACATGTATGAAGGGAATTTATTTTCAGGGGGAGGATGTCCGTGTAACTCTTACGGTAGTAGACCAATGGTTCATAAATGATTCGATTGCTCTTACAAAAATATTTTTATACTTGTACTTTTTTCGGAGCAAAAAATCCATTGAATTTCTAATTATTGAATTTATTTGAGTTTAGCGTGTATTTTGTACCTCACAGAAAGTAATGGAAATAGTTCCCAAATAAGTCCTGGAAATGACGTGATAAATCCTTTAAAGGAAAAATATTTTGCAGACATTTATTAATAATGAGTACATTTTTTCCCAGGGAAATTCTGGTAATTTTTCTATGTAATTTGTAGGAATTTTAAAATAGGTTTTTAAAAGTTTTATTGAAAGATAGGATAAAGTTTATATGGGACAGAAACCCAGTGAGAGTTATGGGAGGGAAGTGCTATATGTTATTGCGTACATAACATCTGCGGATGAAGGACGAAGAATGATGGAGAAAAAACGCAGTGTGTCAAACAGATGCATTGTTTAGAGAATTCATGCTGACTCGACTCTCCACACTTTCGAGTGTCTGTCGAGCATGTTTTTGTCTCCATGGGCTCTCCTCTAATCTTTACATTATGTGGAAACCTGTGCGTGTGTGTTTCTTAAACACGAACGTTTCCTTTTAGATCTAATAAATAAAAGTACATACATAGTAAAAGCCTAAAAATATCTCTGTCTTTTTCTCTAACTTTTATTCCCCATCTTGAGAATTCCAAGGTGTAGCTTTTCAATTTTACACACATTTTTTTATCATGTCCACTAATCCATTCTACCGAACCCTTGGATATTTGAGTGGACCCTTAAATTATTGAATTTCCACACACACAAGTTAATCTATGACCTTTACTTAGGGGAACAAGTGTAATCTAAAATTTGCTACTAAAATCTTTAAATTTATTTTTTATTTCCCAAGAACTTATCAACTTCAATTTAAAAGGCAATAGGTCTAGTTTTGTGTGACGATGCTAAATTCCACGGATGTAAATTAAATAGAAATACTTTGTTATAATATTCAGTGAGTTCCGAGAATCAAAAAATAGCAGAATTAATGAAATTCTGAGTAATAATGTTTTTTAAAGATTGTATCAATTCATGGTAGGAGAGGAAAGTCATTGGATAATTTCCAATGAATGAGAGGTTCCAGGCTTTGCTCGGCTTCTGTTGGTGCTGTATAGCGTAAGGTAGGTCGGTGGGACTTGAACGTAGTGAATTATTTCACGAGGATTTTTGCGAGTTATTGGGGTTGGGTGGATGTGTGAGTAAAGGGTTTAGCATGAATCCATGTAACTAGTGTTTTTTTGGTGTGTGCTGCTCTTACCAAAGGTGGCCTTTGTAGAGCTGAACGCTGAAGGAGTTTGATGTACGAGGGAATGTCATCGGCTGTTGTACTTACGGAAGGTATAGTGTGTTGGTAATAGGAAACCCATGGATCTTGAGTGCGTTTTTCCTTGGCATTGTATGGCAAGCTGTATGGTTAGGTTTGTAGTTTATTTTCAACTTGTGGAGTTGCTTAAATACTTCAATATTACGCCTCCTTACGCATTACATAGACAGTTTGAAAAGCATTTATGCCCAGAACAACTGACATGGTGTGGTTAGGCTATGGTGTTATGTGTCCTGGCCTCATGTCTTCAAATGCAGGTACATAGTACAAAGTGTGTATGTGTAGGACCAGGGAAGAGCCCAGGAGGCAGACGAGTAAGAGATGTCTTGTTGATTTGTTGCCGGTGGATGTGGATGACATGAAAGTTGAGTGGAAGTGGAAGGAATAGACATTTTACCGTCGGGGCCTTTTGTACTTCACAACAACAATGACGTTCATAAATACTGACCGCGACGTTGATGTATATGACCCTTCACTGGCGTTTTAAGTGCTCTATGTATTTTCCTCTCTCGCTCTCTCTCTCTCTCTCTCTCCTCTCCTCTCTACCCGTCTCACATACTCACATGTACTTACACGAATCATGGTTAGGAAAATTCACCTACAATTGCACTGTCTCTCTTGATCATGTTATCTTATGCATTGGCCCGTTCTTTCCCCAATGGTTGCTCACAAAATGGTCCTTGGCCATTAGTGATTACCGAGTCTGGACTTTGATTTCACCCACTATAATCCCATCGTCTATGCAATTTTCCTATTGTTTTCCACATATATACACACGAGATGAGTACACATGTGGGTCTTCCAAATCATCTCCTTCTCCCTCTAAACCTTTTTTCTAGGGTAGTCCATATCTCTCCAAATATCGTCGTCTTCCATTGGGTTAAATTGTTCATGTCCATAGTCGGGTTCTATAATGAGGATAATTTTCATTCAAATTTTCAGAATGTGAAAGTTTCTTTCGGGAATGTGGGAAAATTTTATATTTTTAAAAAATTCTATATATTTTCAAAAGTTTAAGATTTAGTTCATCCCTGCTGTTCATGCCCAAACCACCGTTGGGTTTGGGGATTTATATTTTTAAATTTTGGGTGAAAGATGTGCCCTGGTGACATCATCGTCAGAAAAGTGAGTCACACCACAAATTCAGGCTAAACTGGTTGCTCGATTTGTATCGCACGTGCTTGATTTTACAATGGAATTATTTTTTCAAATATATTTTGAGGGATTTTTAATAAACTTGGAAGGGGTGGCTACTTCAATTAAAATTGTAGGGTAATTTTCCTAGAGCTTTAACCACTTGTTTTCCAAAGGATTTATCCCTAAAAATTCTAACAACAAAATGAGCCACCTGGTTTCTTCCTATTAGAATCCCAATACTTTTCAGCTGCACAAAAATTGTCGAGAGAATCTTTCCTGGGACGTTACCAGAAAGCTTATGGAAATAGCTGTAATTAGTTGTAATAATTACGTGCAGGCCTATAGTCTCCAAACATAAAATTCCCAATTATGTTTCATAATGCATAGAAGCTAATAATAATAAATAACATGAAAGATTCCCTCGAACATGAGAATATGCTAATACAAATATTTTATTACCCGTGTGGCACATACATAATCCTATACACACACGTTGTTGACCCACCTCCCGGGTCTTCCACAATTCCCGAAGGAACAAGCTTCTATGTAAAAGAATGTAGACACTACTTACTATACAAAATGCGCGCGTACCAATATCCAGAGAAAATCAAACTTTCCATGAATAATATTTCCAGAGAAAAAGAGCCAAGGTAAACAAAGTATTTAGTCAAAACAATTCCACTAACACAACACAAGGGAGTAAAATATAGGAAATTCCTTCAACTTTCCCCAAAACCTTCAAAATTACAATATATGACGATATACCCCGCTAGAATAAAACATCATAATATCCCATGATTGCTCCAACCAATAGCAAAATAATTATTTCAAATCACAATAATTTGGTAAAATGACAGGGAAAATAAGAGGATTAAAATCCTTAAATCATCATTACTCTATATAGAAATAATATTTCTTCAAACCAACTAATTCAAGAAAATCGTCAGGGAATTTATCCGAATTATCCATCAAAAGTTGAATTATCCGAAAAATTGGAGTGCCAATGTCCAACCTACCAACTCCCCATCCACTTTTCGCATAGTGTAATCATGCAATTTGAGGGAAGGGTCTCATTTTTGCAAGTAATTTCCTTCCGTATTATTATAACAATATTTAAATTAATTAAACTAAATTACAACAATAGCCCCTACTATTGAGTCAACCCTACAATCAGGCTTTTTCCACTTCCTCGAAAAAGAAAAAAACTGTGCAAGAAAAGGGAAAAAAACAATAATTCTATTTACATCAACCCCTATATGAATCTCCCTTGGAGTCCCGCACACGTCTAGCCATCCAAAAAATGATCAAGGGACGCAGAATAAAATGGGACTACCCATTAAATATATATGCTACACATATATTAAGGACCTGCATGTCAGAATATCCTGTTTTTGTGTTCAAATTACTACTATAAAGTTTTGACTCACTGAATCCTATTCTTCCCTGCACTCAACTACATAGGCTTTAAAAACAATAATAATTCCCGGGCTAAGAAATTGGAAGCAGAAAAAATTACTAGGTTATTCTTTCCCCCTAAAAAAGCCGCTTGAAAATATCAATTGAAAAACTATGTAGTACTTGTATGACATTATTCCTAATTACATGGATTTTTACCCAAGGAAAAAAGTCTAAAGAAAGTTATGGTATTGATGGTTGGAAAAAGCTACAAAGTTCACCTTCCCTGGTTTCCCTATACACAGCATAATCTCTATAATCAAAGGAGTCGTTGGTGGAAGAAAATATACTTATTAAATTCATGCCATTCCCGTCATGCCTAAACAAAGTATATGTAATTTTAGCCTAAATATCTATATACACCCAATGATTGGGCTCCCTATATGTGCATATTACCTCATCCTTACATATTTCCATAGCTGACCACCCTGACCCTACCCCCACCTCCCCCCCCAGAAAAAATACAGGCTTCTACAAGAGCAGCGGACGGGAAGAAAATTAATGCACTAAATAGGATTTTCTTTTTGACACCAGCAGATTTTCTTTTATCACAAGGCTACTACAAGGTAGGCTTTTATAGGGAAATAGGCCTGTAGAACACAAGGATGTGACATTACATATCAAGTTGAGTAAAGGCTCCGAGCAATAAGTGAAGCATGGTGCTCAAACCATTGTGTCCACTCTTCCATACGCAAAGTAGTATTTACGTTGAATGTCGTCCGCATGTATACGTAGAGGAAAGGTAGAGGATATAATAGTGGACGGGAAGTTATAAGAAATTCAGCTAGTGCATAAAGAGAGAGAGATAGAGACAGGTTTAAAAATACCGTGTGTATGAAATGCATTTCACAAGGCCTGGCTTTGGGTGTGAAGGTAGGCGCCAGTCGACTCAAGCTGAATTTGATACGCATACCTTCGTGCATCCATCTGCCTTGATTTAATGCCTAGTTAGCGTCCCTCCACTTCAACTCCATTCAAGTCTGCAATCTAGCCATTCTCCACCTTCTACTTAGCGTTAGTTAGATCCTCACGTAATCATATAATATAAGGGACCATTTCCCAAAAAGCAATAGTTTATTTTAATGGTCACCTCTCTCTCTCTCTCTCTCTCTTTCTGAAAACACTGACATGGAGGAGTCAGTCACTCAGTCTGGGAAAAACTATTTCGCCCATGGAACTTTTAGTAGAAAATTCTATATTCACCAAAATACCACGAACCTCCCAAAAAACATAGGCTATTTCTAAGCTAAACTAAGGCTTTTTTCCCTGCTAATAACCCGAATTGAGCCCAAAACTTTCAACTCCCCACCTTCTCCCCTAACTTCCAATTATTATTTACTCAATATTACATACATAAGGATATATTTTCTCCAATTCCTTCATCATACAAACAGAAAGGACCCAAAAGTCTTTGATTGAAAGTTTTCCCTCCTTTCAGGAAAAGGTTTCTTGTCGGGGAGACCTCACTCAAGAAATTGCTACTGTAGAATTAAAATAGCTTGTGTAATCTACATATTATGTCACATGTTATAGAATGTAATAAAATACGAGTAATGTACCACTAATGGGAATGACTGTCGTAGCTTGTATAGTGAGATTATTTACTTGTACATACATGAGGTATAAATATCAAGAACACAAGAACAGTCATTGACTCTCACGTGTGTGGTACGCACTGAGAATGTTTGTGTGTGCATTTAACAGTGCATTGCATTGAGTGAGGGCGGGGGAAAATACTTTATTAGAGTAGTGCTGCTAAAAGCCAATGTAAATAGGAGCAAACAAGTACATTGATAACAGGTGTAATCTCGCTAGTAAATAATGGTTAAGTTGCATGCTCCAACCAACCCATCCTAAAGAACCAGAACAGTTATGACAAAGAACATACCACCACATAAATAAAAGTTCATAATTCACTTGTGTTTACACACAGCAGGACGATTTGCATGCTTGAGGATTTCCTATGTACTTATATACATACGAGTAGCATTATGATGTATAAAGCATTATCATAGCTTTATAATGAAACATAGGCGTCTCAAGGAGCATTCACTTGTCTCACGCTTAATTGTTATGTCATTTCGATCCGGTTAATATTGAGATGTTGATATCCTGAGGGAGAGCGGAGGTTAGTTCATTATCACTTCTATGGTTTATTTACTAATTCGTAATTCGCAAGTGACTTCCTTCCAATTCTATAAAATAAGCTAAAAATGCTGAGACTACTAATTTTGCCTGATGTCGCCTACAGTTTCTGTCAAAATAAATTTTTGTAATTTATTAGAAGAATTTTATGTAGTCTTTTTGCGAGTCTTTAGTCAAAATAGAGGCTAGAGCAGCTGGAGGAGTGTCAAGAAAGGATAAATGTGTTAGTAATTTGTATCTATCATTTTTCAGGATTTGTGTTCGCATTTAAAAAAAATTTGTTGTTGTTGTCGTATTTTTTTCCTAGACTGAATTTAGTATATGTATTGTGTGAAAAGAGTAAAGAGTAGGATTCATGGGATGTGAATATGAAAAATGATTGTTGGCTTTGCTCTGGGTATATATTTATAAATGACAAGTTATACAGAAGACAGACACTGTCTCTGCACTTGAACTGATGCTATAGGAAGAGAGTAAAGATCCATATGAAGGGAAGCCTTGTTGATTCTATGATGATTGTCAAGTTGTATGGATGATTTAAGCAAAGGAGAGTGAGTATATATATATATACATGGAAAGGAGATGAGTGTATATAGAGGAGAGAATAGATGAGGGATATGATATTTACCGCCTTACAAAACTCGGATGATTTATGAAGATGAAGAAGAGACACAAAGTGGGAGCTAATAATAATATCTGTCTGAGATGAATGAATGTGTATAAATGAAGCTGGGAATGAGAGAATGAATGGGAAAATGATGGCCCTGATGATGATGAATGTCTGCTTATTAGGTTTATTATGCATCACGTCTCCTGTAAATATGTGGCGAGGCGCAAAGGAGATGGACATATGCAACGCACTCCTCATCCACCCTTCACAATAACAATGACTGACTTGTGTATTATGGAAACGGAAAGCCAACAACGGCGACGATCAACTTCATCATCATCATCATCATCATCATCGTCATGACGATCAGCTTGGGAAAAGAAAAGCATAGTCAAAGAAGACCTCCGAAATTCTTCATCTTCCTCACATCTTCTTCTTCCCTCCTCCTCCTTCATATCCTCACTAATCATATTGAGCCTCGAACATCTTTCACACTTTACTTTACGAACCCACACTCTACCAAAATATTAAAATATGTAAAATAAAAATGTGTATATCAATGCATTGCTTATATCCAGAGCATCGTATTATGTATGAAAATTCACAGGCCTCAAACGCTCCTCGCTCCAACCTTCATTTGCTATTTTACAGGATTTATTTATATGCAACTCAACCGTAGTATCTTCAGCCCTGAGGAACTGCACGTCACTATTTTGCAAACATGTTTTAATGTTTCAATGAGCCCATTTAAAGAGTTATTTTTCTCCACACAAAAAAGCCTCCAACAAATTTGTCTATTTATTAATTGAGAGTAATAATTTATTGTGTAGCAAAAAAAAAGTATGAGTAACATTGAAATTTCCTATGAATTATAAAACTTGACAGGTTTGCTTTAATGTGTGGAGAGTTATTAAAGTGAATGGATATTATGACTATTGTATTGGATGGGCTGGCTATGAAAACGTATGTGAGCGTTATTAAAATTTATACAAATTAATTAAGTGCCTAGAAAACTACTCTCTTGTCTTTTTTAATAGGAGCTTCATGGAGACGCTTCCGCTGGCATATAATTCATGTAAATGATGAAGTGAAGGAATAATTAATTGAAACGGACACAAAACTGAGTTGTCAAGCGTTGACTCTGTTTTTGAAGGTGGGAAACTATGGGAAGATGACACTTGACTCACTTTGCGGTGATTCCGGATTTCCTTCCAAGTCTTCACGGAATCGTTCCTTGGAAATCCTTTCTTTACAAGAGACAATTTCCCCTGAAGTTGACACCCACGACATTTGTACGAATATTAGCGTATATGCGTATATGTGTAGAGTTTTACGGTGTATAGCGTTACTGCAGTGTAGAGGAAATTCTGTGGTGGAATAAAGGAAACTTCCAACTCGGAAGAATGAGATGGATGAAGAAAAATTAACGAGTATGGCATAGAAAGAGAGAGAGGAGAGAGGCGTCCAGGAATAATTTGTTAAGCTGCTCAGCCTTCTGCTTGTACCCTTCGGAAGTATGGAATGGTAATGTATACACAAGAGCGGAGTGTGTGTATGTGTGTGTGTGTGTGTGAAGAACAAAAGCGTCTTGGGTTGTTGTGAGATTTGCGTTCGCACCTCATTCATCATCATTTACAATGACCGGAGCGTGAAGGAAGTATGGATGGAAGGTGGCTGCCAGTCCTTTCATTTCCATTTACTGAATTCAGTGATCATGTTATTTCCAACAAGTCTTCTACTCACACATATTATTAAACCTCACGTACCCACCACACGTCTACCGACATAGAGAGGGGAGGACATGAGAGACCTACATTTATCCATGCTTGTAGATATACATACGGCACTTAATCATAAAAGGTAAAGCATTTCCATGGGTAACGACAAATGCAGCACATTTCATACACCGTCAGCTCCTACTACTACAGTTCACATGCATAAATGTGTTGTACAAACACTGCACAAACACTCCTGGATACGTACGTAGTCACTATGGCTTTCTGTAACTGCATATAAACACAAACTTTACACAATAATTTATATGTAAACTTTTTCAAACCGTGAAGTCAGTTGTGTTCCTGTCCCCTGCATAAAATTTACTCTTACCAAAACATCTATCACTTTCCATAATCACTCTTAACCATAGGCTACTACTACTACCTTTTCCACACATATCAAACTCCGAGCACCAGGACCTATAATCATATGCTACTTACCCCTAACATGCGCAAATCCTATGCATTTGCATATTCATTAATACTTGCACACACATTTTATATGATACTCTTGGTACTGGCAGTTAATGGAAATTAACACCTTTAACTTGGTTATTGAAAACGAGGCTTGCACAAGCTTAGATTTTCATTTTAATCTACAAATACGTGGATGCATTTTAAATTACAGGATAAGGACAACCAATTTAACCGAAATTTAAACTGATATTATCGGAAAGATATCGATCGATATTCATACAATATTCGATAATCATACAAGCGAAATCTTTCAATCTATATCGCAGAATCACAAAGGCTGCAACCAAAATAATCCGAACAGCGTTATGCTTTCCTCACGGGTTGGTGGAACCGAAGAAATCCGTTGTTTTTGATCAGGCCATAGTGTCATAATGTGTATGAATTTGAAGTTAAAATAATACCAATGATAAAACATGTAATTTCCAAATAAATGGCTAAAAGCTAAAATAGGTGAAATCAAAATAGATAGCAAACGAAAACGCAACTAACGAAGACATGCCGAGTAAACAAAATAATTTCGTCGATGTTTCAAAATCCGATCATTATGTTAATAACTTTCTGCTCATTCGGTACACTCATTCTTTCGGTTCATTTTTCGAGCCTGTAATAAGTTAATAACAATGATCTTAATAACATTGCTCGAACGTTATTTAAAAATTTTGTCCACAATTTGCTACATCATCGCCAGTTTCTAACAATCAATAGTGAAATCGAAAGTGAAATAATTAGGCCTGAAACATTTCGGCGCAAACACTTTTGTTAATACTTTTAGCTCTTGCTTCATAGCTCTGCTTATTGTTAATTGTGGAGAGTACAAGTAAGTTAATAACTCACTTGAGCATAGTTATAAGGGTTATAACAACTGATTTGTATATTTGTACAATGCATAGATGAAACATTTCTGAAGAGACTGATAATTTTACTGATGCAAAGTACACATTATGCAGATGAGCCTATGAATCTGTGTAAATGAAGAGAGCCCTGCCATACGCTGAAACATTGAATGTACATAGTTATAATAAGTTCCGACGTGTGTATAATTAATAGAAAAGCATGGCTCTAATGATTCAGTGCTGGACTCGTTGATTGCGAGGATTTTCGTTTGGGAAGCGGAGCGGATCGAATCTCCATATTAGCTCCACATGTGCTGACGTAATGTAAAGATGTACATCCACGGTGGGATGGATCCATAGTTCCATGTGAGTTCCACAGAGAGAGAGAGACGAACGGAAGGCAGAGAGTCAACAACTGTCGATGGGTCGACAATGTGATGTAACGCTTGGAAAGTCAATGAAAAGAAAAACGAAATGAAACCAAAGTAAACGCAATGATTAATTAGCTTGAATGGTGTGCTTGAAATGGTCGTGTCGACTTTTATCCTCTTTCATTTTTCAAATAATTTGTTACACGCATTTCACTTTTCATGGTAGAGTAATTATACCTACAACGGGAATCAATCTTTACGCTGCATTAGCTCACACCGTATGTTTCCATATGTACGAACCTATACGTATCTTATCTACATATCTAAAGTCCATATATCTTTCTCATTTAGTTACTTCTATTGTTTCATTTGAGTCTCTGTCAGCTCTCCACCCCTAAAACTACCACATGGCTCTCTCTCTCTATGTATACTTACCCGCATTTCAAGTCTTCCCAAAAGTCAATTTTCAACTTGGGTGTTTTAAGCTTGAATATCAAACTCACCTTTTCTAATGTTCTTATAATGGTTTCAGATACGGAAAAAGAGGCCCTCAGCATTTTTGCTTACAAAAGCTGCGATTTAATGATAAATTCTCTTGGAAAAAAAATGCTTATGATTTTTTTATCTGCCTTTGTATTTTTATCGTAAACCAATGAGTGTTGTTGAATATTTAGCTGCTTTTAGTAGTATTGGAAAAATATTCCAGAAAATTTGACTCCTGTCACTCTTCACAATAACTTTGTATTCCAGTGACAACAGCGTTGAGGGGTCATGTTGATACACACACCCTCCATCAACTTGAGCTCTATTTGAGTGGAAGAGATACTACAAAAGAACTGTACATCAAAATTATTTGCTTCGTAATCCTCTCCCACCTTTTTCCTTTCCTTGTACTACTGCCCTTACCACAACACAGTCTCACAGTTTCAAATCAATTCTCACAGAGCAAAATCAAATACGGAAATTCTATGATCATTAAAATCCTTGAAGCAGTTTCATTTAAAAAAAGTTGAAAAACATTTTTAAGAAATTTCCAAAAAAAAATTCAGTCGTTTCAAAAAACAAAGTTAATTTTTTTTACATATTACGACCTGTATAGATCATTAGGGCTGAACTTGAACTCTAACCGCAAATACGTATAGGATTTGGGTGAGCTGGTGGTAATTTGTTTGAGATTATGTCTGAAAAACATGACTATGTGTGTGATGTTGTGTGTTGTGTATGTATTTTTAGGGGGATGAAAGCTTGGAAACACTTTGGAGGGTCGAAAATGACTCAACATTGTGGGTAGCCGTGGCGAGTGTATAGTGAGAGAGAGAGAGAGAATGGAAAAAGTAACAAAAACGGATGGAGAAGACAGACAGCCAACTCATTCCATATTTCATCTAGCCATTTATATTCATTGGTTGTCATTTTAAATTGTGAACGATTTTTTATCATTAATTACCATGACGTCAATTTATTACGCTCATACATAACCCAAAGCTGAGCATCTTCCCGCATTATCTTTTCTACATTATAAACGCGCTATAAACATGGCTCACAGGAACGTTATTATCATACACTGTAAGTCACACAATAAATTACATACATAAAAATACATGGTCAAAATATCATGGAATATCATCTACATGGCATTATATATCTACCGTCCCTACCCCACACACTGCTACCCCCTTAGTATAAATACATATAATAATTATTATTATTACGTAAATGGAATACGTATGCTTACAACTTTCATTAGGATATTTTTTTCTCGTATGCTGGACTGGTTGAAATGGTTCTTGTTTAGCATGCATGATGCATGCTTTGTGGGGGGGGGGATGTGTTTCATAACCGCTGCAAAAGTTTCATAAGGCAAGGATACAAAACACATTATTATGTATTCCGATGTATTTATACAAGACATACACGACAGTGATGATCCTTGATTACCCTGTGGGAATCCAATCGAATCGTTTTGCTTTCCCTGTATAATCCCTATAATTACAATTTCCTTGATTTGACAACGCACTAGCAGGAGTAATGTCTACAATTGTGATTAATTGTTGAGTATTTTGTCATTCTGGTAATATGGTGTGTAACGCTAGGAAAGGCCTTGCATGTCCAAATTACATGCTAGACTATCCACCTATATGTACGTACACGTAACATACATGCATACAAAGATAAATACACGTGCTCTCAGTAACAGGAGAGAAACTCTAGGATATTTGTTCTCTTGAATGACGCTACATATTACATAGATATACAAAATATACACCAACAATATTAATAATTTCCTTCCTTCCAACCTTTCAGTATATAAATTCCAACAATTTTTCAAATATTACGTAAAATTACATGTAAAAAAAATCTAATCTAATATCCAAACTCTATACAATATGAAAGCATTTGAGTATATAGGAATTAGGGCAGGAAAAACAATGTTATTTTTTTATACTCAGAAAACCTCCCTAACATCAACCATGCTAGAGGATGATAAAGATCTAAAAGTTGTATATAAAACTCATGTATATACTCATCATATATGTACGCACCCGTCGTATAATGGGTAGTGTCCACATCTAATAAAATATTAGTGTGGGATAAAGAAAAGAGTAGTGACGTTAAGATAAATTAGAATTTAAAGTCAAAAATGCTTTCCATTATAAATAGCTTCCGGCTGTGTGTGTGTGTGTGTATCACATTGTAAGTGACAGATTGTCAGATATTAAACAACTTTTGTCAAGGATAAATCTCTGCAGCAAGACAATAGATGAGAATTTCCTATGTAGCATTTAACTGACAATCCGTCTCCAACATTTTACACTATAGGATTCTTGGCAGGCGGAGGAAAAGCTATTTTGTAAGTGATATTAGAGAAGACAGAGAGAGAGAGAGAAAAAAACGTATCTTTTAATATAGCGAACCATAGCGTATATGAGTTTTAATATTAAAGCTGTGTCAATTTCACTATCTTCACTTGAATAAGTTCTCATTACATGTATCAACATACGACAAGACAACACTACTACTAAAACTGTGGTGAACGTGGAAATGCGAGTCATGTATACACTTCATATGTAATGTGTATTATGCACACAGACATAAATCCAGGCTCACCTTGAATGTATTTTCTTGCGGAAAATCACTTTTACAATTCTCTGACAATTTCATTCCTCTCCATCTATTTTAACACCAACTTTATCTCCTTCCTTTAGTTCCAAGTAAATACAGTTGATTAAGTATTTTACAGCTGTTGAAATCAAATGACATTTTTTTTCTCTCCTACCTTTTTTCTATGTATGCAAACCAACCAGAGTTTGGCATATAGCTGTAAACCATAGGGGAGAAGTTTCCAAGGAATTTCATATACAGTGACGTTTTTTTTGCAAACTGGTGATCAAATAAATAGCATTGCACAATATGTCACTATACATTATAAATTACATACTTTAGTACATATTGTTTGTATGTACATAAACATAGTAAGATATTTGCATGAAATAGCATTAAATGTGAATTGATTTAGATAGGAAGAGCATTGGTGTAATTTAATTTACACTCACAATGCCAGTGCTAATGGCACATGGAAGAGTTATGCTTGTCCTGTGAACGCATAAATTGTCAGAGAGTGACAAAAGTTGGGGGATGCATTTTTCCAAAGTCAAATATCACAAGCAGTTAAAAGTTAGCTGTCAGAATTAATAGGGATTTTTCTTTATGTATATGAGCTTTCATTAAATGATAAAAGACTCCCGTCAATTTCCCATCTTCTCCTTTTTTGCCTGTCATCATTCTTAAAATACATGACTTTTTAATTCCTCCTATCTCTTAAAGTAAAATAGATTTTAAATGGAAAGGAACCTTGATTAAAGATCTAAGAATTTTACCTTCATAGTCATCCTACGTAAAAGTCCATACCTATCAATAAGGTATGGCTGAGAGGGAGAGATTACCATAGAATTTAAATGACTTGATTTCCTCCAATAACTGAATTTCTTTGAATTTAGTTCCTACACGTAAAGGAAAAAGTTTAACCAATTATTAGATTGTAGGAATAAATTTTTCCAGGACAATTTTCCTCTCCAATTTCTTCCTACGTCGTAGTAATTCATTAAAAACATCAGATTCCCCTATATATCTCATTGGAGTTTGAGGGAGGACTAGGAGTCTCAATGGGAATCATTACTAGCCATTAATTCCTTTAATTCTACTAAAATGACACGTAAATAATTAGGATTATGAGGGAAATGAGCCTTGTCCCATGATTTGTGAGCAAAATATGGAAAACGAATGAGCATGATTTTTTCCGGGTTTCTTCAGAGCGCAGCGCAGCTCTTGTAAAAAAACAGGAGAGAAAAATTAATATTTTTTTAAAACAATTTTTTTCTTCTTATATTTTAATCATGCATTAGAAGAAGTGGGCATACCATCGTAAATCCTTCGTTAGATGACGGGCTACAAGCTCCGAGGACAAGTTTTCTAGTCCAAGGGTGGGTAGGTGCTATAAATTAAAATAAATTGTCAGTCACAACATTAAAAAAAGTGGACTCAGTTTATTCGCAAACTTTAATCTCGTTCTAGGGAAGAAATGATACCTTCGGGAAATAAAGTTACATTTAAATTTTAAAACCAAACTGGAACTGAGTGGTGGCAGATCCTTTGGAAAATTTCCTTTGACAGTAAAAATCCTCATACATAAAATATAAATAACAAATCTCACTTGTTTCCTTCTCTCTCTCCCTAAAAATCCCGTACACTCGTGAAATCACACTTACATGTGATTTCATGACTTTTATAAACCCCCTCGACCTTATTGTTTCCCTATTACTCCTTTAGCACTTGACTCGGTAAAATATCAAAGGGTTGTTGGTCCATATGTGGACTTTTATATGGAAGGGATTTAAAATTGGGAAAAACACAAGTGTTTTTATTGCATGTGAGAGAGAGAGAGAGGATGGGGCTCAAGTATGAATTTTAAAGTACATAAAAGTCATGAAGAAAAATAATCCTTTCGGGGGACTCGAGTTTTTCCTCATAGTTACAAATACATATAAATTACATTAACTCTAGCTATCTATAGCTATATGTGCTCTGTATTCATTTAAATAGCACCCTCTATAAAAGGCTACCGTACTAAATAAGGATAACGGTCAGAAAATCCATTGTAGGATATGGAGAAAAGAGCGGCTCAATTATTACTGTAGAGTTTATACGGGAAATATTCCTTACTCTCCCTTTATATTTATATCCATGTGTATATTATTTCCCTTGCTATTTCCCCAATGTTAATACATTCAGTGCAAAAGGGTTGGATTTTATGTATTTTTTTCCTAGTCCTCAATAATAATAGGATGACTTGTATCCACCATAAATGTGTATTTATTTACAAGGATAAAGAGTTTTTTTATTTTACTCTGAACAAATTTTACCACGGATTTTTAAGTCTCCCCTTTAAATGAGATCCCACTTACCCGGCCGTTACACATATTTTACAATGCTTATTTTATGTGAATAGTTGTAGTGGAGGAGTGTATGGATGTTCCATGTAATCAAATATGGTGATACTATACGGTGGGAATAGGAGTTTTTACCGAGCTTGAGAAAAATTTATGTTGGGAATAAAGGGGGACCAATCATATGAGTAAAATTTACGGATAAGTGATGTAGGGAAAATATTATAAGATTTATTTTAAAATTTCTCCTTTACGGCACCCACACACACTAAAATAGGAGGAGGAAGAAGATGACTATTTTTTATATTTGTGAGAGTATATAAAAGTTGAAAGCGTTATGAATTTCACGTTGATTGGAATATAAAAATGATTAGAAAATTTTCTGAATTTTTTTTCAAAGAGCATAATGTCATTTTTTATATTTTTACAAGGCTGAGGGAATGCTTGGCTTGGCTGTTAAAGCGACGTGAAGGATTCAATGATGATGATGGGAAGGATTTGAAAATAGTGATGATGTAAAGAAAAAAAGCATAATGTGATGAGAGGAGACTGTATAGGAGATAGAGAGAGAAATGATGTGAGTTTTGAGCATACAATGGGAAAAGACCCAGTGATTCGAGTCGAATTGGAAGCATTGGTTTAAAGAAACCAAGGCAAATACTTTTTTCACCCTTCACGTCCCGCTCGAAATCAAAACACGACATAAATCTTGAGGGAAAATTGGGAGGGTCGCCGACGGCTCCGGTACCGGAACAAATCTTTGAAATATTTATCGTGTCACAAATTTCAACATGGCTCATGTCGTTAAAATAATAAACTACATGGTCATTTTTCATTTTCTTCAAAATATCTTTTCTCCTTTGCTCTCTCGGGGGATCATATCGGAATAGCAAGTAACTACACTAAAATTAACTTGTGGCTTGTCGTACATATATTTTTTCGTGGAGAGTAGGTGGTGATGTAGTGTTGATGTATGCACGTGACAGTGGGTGAATTGAATGGTTGAAGACAAAAGGCTAGGAAAAGCTTCTTATAGTACTTAATATCAATCCATGCATGCAGAACTCCATTTGACGCCCATAACTCTTGCGTGTGAGCAACGTGTGAAAAGTCTAATCTTCCTTTCTAAACGTTTTCGTTTCCATGCTGACGTCCATACTGTGTGGCACACCACCAGAGGGAATTTGTTTTCTCATCTTTTTGTCATTGTGAGCTTGAATTGCTAAAATGTTTGCTGGGGTGTAGGATGTACATGGCCTGAGAGAGATCCTACAGGTTAGCCTGGAGTTGGAAATTTAAATGGCTTGGGAGTTTTGAATTTCCCGCCTTACTGGTTCTTGGTTGGAAATCCATTTTGAATAGCGAGGAAAATGTGTTCAAAAATCACTTTCCAGACCAGAGATGATGAAAGGTTTTACTATGAGAGATAAAAATCAAGACTGATTTGGTTAAACTTTTGAGTATGGTAATTTTTAATAACATGGAATTCATTTTGTAAACAAAATTTAATTGATATGAACAAAATTTCGACGGGTTTGACCCCAAATCTGTGAAAACGATGTATGCAAAATAAATTTAAACCCAACATTTTCACAAGCCTAATCTACATAATGGCTAAATACAAAATATCATACACACTATTCTAGTTCTCCCAAAAGGTGCCCCTTCCCTCAAATCCCAGTTCCCAGAAAAAATTAAAATCAAATTAAAAAGAGGTGGTAAAACTGGTAAATCCATCCGACAAACCTGAACGTGTTAAAAACTTAAGCCAAAAGATTAGAAATTAACCCTTTGAATTAACAGGTACTATAAATAAGTGTAGAGGTGAAAATGTACATTGAGTTAAAAATTTGTCCATCTACCACGTGAGACGACGTAACATTTTGGATGGATATCCTTACTAATGTCAAGATAGATACAAGTTGGATGAAGAGCCTGGGGACTCACAGGAACAACAAGTATAAAGCTGTGACTTGAGCACTGTTGGAGTGAAGTTAGTATATAGAGAGAAGTCTGACAATGGATTGGGGTATAAAGAATGCCGATGAGTGACGCCGCAGAATGTGCGGGGAGAAAGATGAGTTGGGCGGACGCTTCCATATGCTCAATAAATGAAAGGAATGAAGGAGACGCTGCTGGAGACTTATGAGACACAGGTGGAGGTCTCTTTTCCCTCCTCTGTCTTGCTGCTCCGATTTATTCCATTGTCTGATCTCCGTCTATCAAATGCAATTCATTCAAGCACGTATTTATACATACACGACTCACTCCTCTAAAATATTATCATTCCCCTCTCTCTCTCTCTCTCTCTCTCTCTCTCTCTCTACCATTACATTTATATTACACTGTACTTCATAGCCCCTAATATATGCATAACTATATTTCTACATGTTATTTTACATATGCAATGCAACTCCTCCGGATTGATAGTAATGATGATGATGGATCCACAAACTGCACACGCAAACAAAAGCCGCTTTCAATTCAAGAGATAACAACGAGGAAAAAACTAACTTGTTATCATAATTCAGGGCGTCGGAATAGAAAATATTGGCACTCATCAAATACACACACATTATGTACATCACTATACATACGTACACGTAATGCATTATTCCCACAAGATGAATTCTGCCTCCAACTCTTGTTCTTGTGGAAAACTATATATTATTTTCTATTTCAGCAACTCTGTCTCCTGTCTGGTTGGATTTTTAATTGCTAGCAATTTTCTTTCATTTTTTACCAAAAAAAAAATAAATGTTACTTGAAAATTGCTCTCCAAGAACCTCCACAGCGTTTTGAGTAAAAATAAAGACATATGCAAGAGAGTGATGGAGACAGCTAGGCTGTAAGAAAATATGTTGGGAGGAGGGAGAGAGAGAGAGAAAAGAAGAAAAAAATAGAATAAAATCAACGGTTAGAAAATCATTAATTGAATGCAACTTCCTTTTTCATCCCACACAAAACGGGGTCGGAAGCCAAACATCACGTAAGATGGGGAGAAACTAGTTTGATATGCCCCAAAACCACATGTCAATGGATTCTCATTCCTTCTTTACCTCGCTCTCTTCAACTATTTACTATTACATATAATCATGCAAAGTGATGGGTTAGCATGTTATAGGGAGAAATAATAAGGGAGTTTTATCATAGTAATTCGAAAATAAATAGAATCATCCCACAAGTTCAGTTCCAAGTGAGATGGACAATTTTCAAGGAGTAAAAACTACTCTAATCATCCTATTTATCATTGACCTACCACATGCAGAGTCAACCTGCTTCCTCTCCGTTTTCCTTCCTTTTCTCCCTTCCTTTGTATAACTCCATAGCTCTTCAACATTGTTGGATGAAGGGATCCTTAATTTAATGCCATTTTTCTTTCTGTATTATCTTTAGACTGTCAATATTGTCCAATGACCGTAATTTTCAGTAAGAATAATAATACCAACTGATACAATAATAACTGGTTTAAATATTTTGACTGTTTTTTTATTTAAAGGGAAATTAATAGAGAAGAACTCCGGAAATTACTTTTTTTCAAATAATTTAAACCACATATATTTTGCAGACTTTTTATATAGAATTGAGTTAACTTGCACTCCTCAATGGCTCCTCACGGCTGAATATTTCGATAAATTGTATGTATGTATTTATTGTGTTTTCGAGAAAACTACATAGTTATTTGCTAACATACGTATCAGCTCCAAGACTGATATAAATAGATTATTTATAAGTATTATTGTACATGTAGATCAATGATCTTACATATTTCGAAGAAAAATTTTTACAGAGAATTTAAAAATTTAACATTAGTAGAGCGTAGCATTTGGTGGAAACATTTTTTCAAATCTGCATGGCATATGAAGGTTAGGCTTCTTACATTGCATAGATGGAATAAAGACTGTTTCATTTTACCACACAAAATGCATGTTTTTCTTTGTCAATCGAAAGTTTGTAGTTCCTACACCGTATTTCACTATTGCTTTCCCGAGCTAGTCGAATCTGTGCAAAAAATTTCATTTCGTAATTATTTGGGAGGACTTAGTGGTCAGCCCGGCGTCTACTATTAAAAAAATTAAATTAAGCTGATTAGCTTTGAATTATCCCACGGTGATCCATTAGTATTCAGCGTGTTCCCGGTCTCTTATTGCTGTCTTCTCCGATGTATATTCGAAATTTTGGTGTGTTAAAATAGGAAAATTCTTTTGAAATCCAAATTGCTTTTCTCAACCCTTCTATACCTTAATTCACTCTCTAGCTGGAAACAGTTTGAGCTCAGTTTTTTCAAGGAAAAAATACAAATATCAGTGGAGCTAAAAAAAAAAGGACGTCTTCTCACGCTGCACTGCTAGCAAGGATGTCCAGCATATTTGGATAAGTTGTCAAATCCTCCATAAACTAAGTCTATTTTGGCCTAAATTCCGGTCAAAAAAATTTGTACGTGAGATTTTGGGCCATTGAATATTGTGGAAAATCGACAATAAATGGATTTGATAAAAATTTCCCCAACAAAAATCATTTTGAATTAATGAAATTTTAGCGTGAATTTTGATAACATAGAAATTATTTCTAATTGGGATCCTCTTAAAAGCAGAGATGAGACAAAAACGAGTGTGGAAATGAAGGTAGGAGTAAAATCCGGAGGAAAAAGTCACATAAAAATAATGGGGAGAAAGGTTGACACGAGAATGTGTGGAGTTTGAAAGGAATGTGAAGAGCCTTTACTACTGTGGTCTCTCTCCTTTTGCTCCTCCAGCCTGAGACAATATAAATGAGTGGTTATTTGCAAAAGTGAATGAAGGAGTGGTTGAGATGACGAGCTTAATGAGCGAACCTGAAGTGAGCTAATATTTTATGTGGCACATCCATGAACATTTGTCACTTGCTATATCTATATTTCACCAAACCTTCCTATCCTTTCTCTCATAACTATATATTTATTACAAGGAACTAATGCCATCAAGATACACTCTCCTAAATCTAGCGGAGAGCAAGGATGTAGAAGCTACAGAGAGAGAGAGAGAGCCATTACTTTCAAGGAATATAACTAAAAGAGCACTCTTCATTATGAATTATAGCTCCCAAGAATATTTTTCATTTGGAAATTTCAACGTGTTCCTATTTAATATTACTGCATGAACATAAAAGAAATGAAATATTGGTAGGAAGCACTCCAATATGTAACCTTACACATCCAAGTCTGTTCCAAGGGATAGTAGTCATTTATCACCTCCATAGAAAACTATACACATTCATATCCTACTAAACCACATATACCATTTTTTCCCAACCACAAAAATATTTTCTAACAAGAAATATAACAAGAAATTTATATATATTTATACATTTTTTACGTTCGTTACACCAAATCCTCCTCCTCCTCAAGTGCCAAATCCTCCGAGAGGAAGGGCTCCATCAAGCTCCCCTTTATATACGTCACACAAATCCATGGTTCCCTTCTATCCAATGTCCTAGCAATGAAATAACACGTGACAAATCTTACTTTTTAAAAATCTCACCAAATCATATGAGCAATAACATAAATGTAGAGCATCCATAGCAAAAACTTGGATTTACCAAAAATTCCTTCCATATAATATGTATTCTCACACAGCGAGTTTCAAATTCATGTGTAATAATATATGAAAATAGTCGTGTAAAAGTTAAGGATAATGTAAGAGCTAGAACCGCTACTGTCAGGAGGATGAGAGGAGTCTGTATTAGGATAAAGAGCAGACGTATAGAGCTGAGACCGTGAAAATACATAGAGTCTATGTAATGTGTCAAGGAGGGTGGGAAAAGGTAATAGAAATGAATAATATTGAGGATTTTTTCCTTATGTGCTAGCCCTATAATAGTGATGTGGTGACAGTGGTGGTGACAGGCCAAGTATAAAAACACAGTTGGACTACCGTTGCCGATTTACTCAAGCACTTTCATCTCTCACTCTCTCTCTCTCTCTCTCTCCATATCACTCCACACACACATACACACACACACTGTCATCTTCTGTAATTCGAAAAAGTTCCATGTTCTTTGAGGAACCTGAAAAAGAGTTAAAGAGAACAAGATTTATTCCACGACTCCACTCAACTATACTCCTTCTCCCTTACATAATATGTAATACATGTGCATATTCATACATAGTGTACGTGTATATGAAGAAGCTTCATGTACACGGATAGGCATTACCTGCATACAAGTCATTTTAACTCGTAAAAACTATGAGAATTTATAGAAAGAGAGGGAAGAGTGAAAGAGAAGTCACAAGTCCTGAGCATTCATGGCGGTCCAAACGGCCAGGAATGAAATGGATGGAGTGAAATAAAATGGTAAAATGAGGAACACGACGTCCTTATAAATCATCCACGAGCCATTTCGAATGAATGCAATTACAGTGGGAAGCGAAATGATTAAAGAGGATGATGATGAGGACAGAACCGCACAGTCTTGAATATACATCACTGCATTATGGCTTCCCTCAAGACAGCTCAAGGGCCATCCATAAAATACCCTATATTCCCCCCCCCACTCACTTCTCTCTCTCTCTCTCTCTCTCTTCATCCTCCAACTCTCCCTACTACATTCAATGCCTCAACCCTTTCCTCTCTCTCTAAATCTCTTTCTCCTTTGCATGGCCCGTAGTTTCTTCTTCTTCCCTCACATTTTCAAATTACTCGTCTACCTACACTTTTCTACATACAAACATACTTCCTAGCTCATTGCTTAATTCTAAGTCAGTAGAGTAATTTCCGAGACTTTGCTTCATTCACATTATTATTATTTATTTGAAAAAAAATTCTGCAGTGATAATAGATACATTGCAATAAATTTGGCCAAACCGCAACACTATTTCATAGTCACCTTCAAAAAAATCTCATGAACGAGTGAGGAAAGGGTTTTGCAAAAATTTCTAAGAACTTTCTACCATATTTAAAATCTATATTAATTATTAGCAAAATCCTACGAATGGCATGGACGTGAGAAATTTGAAGGAGAGGGGAAATTTGGAAATAGGGTTAAATTTGAGGAGCCCTTGTAACTTTTACAAGGAGGCAGTAACCCCTGGTAATTTACGGGAGTGAAAAGTACAGCTATTCATATACGTTCTATGTACATGACTACAGTATGGGGATGCAAAGCCCCATAAGAAAGAATGGTTTCTTTGGTTCGGGTGGAAACTAGGAGCGGGGAGCAGCCATAAGGAATAATCGAGCTGTAATAATTGGAAGGAATCTGAAGAGTGGTTAACTTGTTAGCATGACACTAAACATATGTTGCGGTTTTCCAGAGCAGCACCAGTTGCTAGGAACGATTTCCTTGGATAAATCAGTATATAGGGAAAGCGGCCTATGTGTAGGGAGGGGAGAGAGAGAGAGAAAAAAAGAGAGTTCTTGTCGCAGCCTTGTAACAATCTATTTAGCACTTAAGTACAGAGGATGTAGTGGTAGTCGTCGTAGGATGGAAATTGAGAGAGCGTTGGAATTTTGGGAACAAATGTGGAAATTGGAAAGGCGTAAAAAGTTGTAAAACCACGGGAAAGCATACTTTACTTGTTACCATTTTGTCCCTGCTTTTTCAGCCTTTACAACACTCCTCATTCCTCTTTTTTCCCATGTATTTCAATATACTGCTATGCTACACGTACATAGCTTATGCACTACATATACTACACGTAGACTAAAAGAGAGCAAGTACTTTATCCACAAGAGTGCTCTCAGCTGTATATAATTACTTATACAAGGACAACTGGAAGAACATTAGTTCTCTGATATGTTCCGGTACGTACATTTCCATCCATATGTGTGTATTATATGAGCATTGCTCTGTATTGTATAAGAATGTTTGGGATGCAGGACAATTTCTCTGTATATCTATGTAGTTAAATACATATGGTGCAATGCAGGTCCTCATATATTTACATTTAGTGTATTGACTGGGAGCTCATCTGTAGTAGGTAAAATTACATATGAGGACGTACAGAGAAGCTCATAGTGTGTATATGTGTGTGGAAAGAATGTAGCAAAAAGGAAGAAGAAAAGTACCGACAATTCAGTTTGACACAAAGGCAATTGCACTTGGAACACAATTCTGAGCGTTGGTGTCTACACGTTGTGTTGTAGAGGGAGAGAGAGAGAGAGAGAGAGAGAGAGAGAGAGACAGAGCTACCACTCCGGCTTCGCACCATCTTGTTCTCACTCGGTGTTTCCTAATGTTATCTACTGGAAATATCGGGCGGGTTGGATGGTTGCTTTGGTAAATGTAATGTGAAGTAGCCCGACAAAGACTGTAGCTGTGGAGAGGAGAGCAGTAACTTCCTCAACTCATTTATCTTCATCAAGAAGCAAGAAGAGGGAAGAAAAAAAGGCAAAGGAGAAAGAAAAGAAAAATAACACGGAGCCACTTTATGGCATTCATTATGGGTGTTATGTGCAGAGAAGGAGTATGTAGTAGGAGGGATAGACCTTATAGCTTCAAAGTATATGTACACTTACCATCACATAACCTTTTAACCATTATGCGACAAGTTAGTCCATGCAGAATGCAAAAGTCTTGAGCAGACTTTACACGAGTAATTTGTGTGTTTGTAAGTACAAATAGATATATAGTTGGGGAGCTCATGTGAAATGCTGGGTTATTGGGTGGTGGGCGAAAGAGAGAGAGAGAGAGAAAGAGCAATGAGTGTTCGGTTCGGGTCGCTCAATCTTAAATTTATCTTTCCTTTTGACTGCCTCAATGAGGGAACAAATGGAACACATTTGACATTTGCCAACATAACGGCCATCCAACTTTCAACCAAGATATTTCTTCCTCTTTCCAAAACCAATCCTTACTAAACTGCCATGTACTCCACGGCATCTCATCTCTTAGAAGAATGTTTCAATTTTCCACCAACTTTTCTCCCTACCATGATTTTTCTCCCTTTTTTACTATCTTCGCATGCTTCTTCTTAAATAATAAACCTATTTTCAAAAATTCATTTCTGAGAAAAAATCCCATGTAAAAGCATACAGGCTTCTTCGATTAATCTCATCATATGAGAAAAACAGTCATTGCTTATAATTTCAGTATATCAATTATTCGGCAAATTAAATGAAGGGAGCCATTTTTAGATTTAGTAAGGAAACATCATATAAGGCCGAATTTTTTCAGTATTTGAGGGAAAATTGGGGAAAAACATACTTTGAGTGAAAGGGGAAAATATGAAAAGCACAATAAAGTGATAAAGTGCTTTGGAACCAGTTTTGAAGTTGAAAGCTATGCAAAGGTAGAGGTGGGATATTTTTGGTTGGAGTGACAACGAGGAAAATCTGAGCATAAATGTGTAAGAAAAAATAATGAATAGTAAATAAAAGACGAAGAAGAAAAATCCAAGGGTTATTTTCAAGGCAAATTGTCATTCGGTCAAATTGTCATTTGCCTTGAAAGAATTCAGAAGAGCCAGGAGAGGATTTGACTAGACGAGAAGGGTGTCAAGTCCAAGGATTTTTTGATGGTGAGGAATTTTAACCATGGTTAGTGGAGCGTATAGGGAGGTATGGAAAAGGACTCTCTGGAAAGTATTAGTGGACTCATTAAACACAAGAATGCTTTAAAGTGGTCTATTTAGCCGTAAATTTGGTGAAAACGCCCTCCCCGATTCCCCTGTTGATAACTGACCAAATTACAAGGACCGTATGGCTTTTATCGTTATGGTCCACTAACATTCTTGCTTTTTTCCACCCAAACTCTCTAACCATTCCTACACACGCTCTTCTCCCCCATTTCCACATACATTCTCACAGCCTCCTCCGCATCTCTCAAGTCTTCCAGTCCGTGAATCTTGATGAAAAAATATTCTTCATGTATAATTTTTTTTAAATATATTTTTACTCACTTGCAATGATCCTCCTTAGCTGAATTCCCTATTGAAATTAACGTTCATTAAAATCCCATTTAAAAGTTTACAGGACTTTGTTGTTCTGTTGTCAGAGTAGAGCACTGGATTTCGTTGTAACATTTAAAAGGAAGTATGAGAGCTGGGGGTTTTTTGATAACCGACGAAGAAGAAGATAAATCGAAAAGTTTTGGTGACCTAAGCGTAGGCTAAAGTGATGGCGAAAATTCTGATGTAATCTCCGGATCATTAGAATGGAAGTAGCTGTCAGCTGGGGAAAGTGTAAAGAGAACAGTCAACGGCCAAGTGGTAATAGCACATTTGTTTTGCTTTTGCTTTTCGAGTTTTGGCATTAGCAGAAAGTAAAGAGGAACAGACAGAACGAGAGAGAGAGAGAGAGAGAGAGAGAGAGAGTGGCAAAATGGGAAGTTGTCAAATTAATCTCTGAGTTGGATGAATGGCATCAACGGAGAGTCCCGACGTTCAATGATGAATGAGAACTCATCAATCACTCCAACCTAACCAAGTACTGTATCTCCAAGTCATATGTGAGTATTTCCCCAGCAAATATACTCCTATCCTACACACTGGCAATGCTATCACTTCTCTCCCAAATTCTGAACAAGCATCAGAACTATTTTCTCTCCCGGTGAACAAAACAAGCCAAATGCTTTCCACTCTGATTGCAAAACCAGAGAAATCCTTCCCCGAGAGAGTCTGGGAATATATAAAATTCCCTTCTTCCAAATCCCATTGAAAAGAGTTTTTCAGAGAGGATTTATTTTAAAACTTGCCTGTTAATTACGTGGATTCATACGGAATTATTAAAAAGAGGGAATAATATTTTAAAATCGTGGATTTAGAAAAATCCTTTAGTCCTTTTAGCCTTTTATGCACTTCAAATCTGGGTACGGTTCCTCAAATACTGGTGAATTATGTGGCTGTTCATGAACATGAACTGCGAAACATGAGAGAGAAATGTTTGGACTGTAAATATTTCACATACTTGGTCCTTTCTCACTCTTCTTCTAACTATGAGTGTGGGAGAAAGAGCAAATGGTAAGTCTCGCATTAATGCTTGAGTGAGAGTATACACATTCTCAGGTCTTTATAACGTGGCATTGAAGTTCTTCAATCCTTGAGCATATCTTTGGTTCGTCGTATGCCCTTGTTGAACAACTCGTCTCTTCAATCCCTGCTTCTACCATGTCAACTGAGTTGAGATCCCCGCCCAGAGTGAATGCAGTTGACGGATTATAGTAAATGATGATCATTTAATGGAATCTATCAACTAAATTCTTTGATGGAATTATACCACCCAAACTGTTAGAAGAGCAAGCATCAAACTCCAAGCTCACCTTCTGTTCTTCGTGTGCAAATTGGACACCATTAGCCACTTTTCTACCATTCATCTCCTCATGTCTCATTAAACTGGGTAACATTTGGTTAACATCAGCTGCTTCAAAATATTTTTAGGTTTTTTCTCATACACTTTTCTGGTTCGTAGTTGAAGGAACTGCAATCGTTTTTCTTGCTTTTTGGGATTTTCTCACAAGTGCAAGTTTAGTAATCATTTTCATCTGAAAATTGTTTGTACATTACAATAAACATGATATTAATGTGTGGACAAAGTAGCAAAACTGGGGTACATAATAGATCCTACAATTAGATGGGAATTGAGCCATGCGCAGCCTT
>JAQFXU010001463.1:0-28827 GCA_034693705.1 Spatulosminthurus flaviceps | reverse complement strand
AATTTTACTTGAATCTTCGGGTTCGGGTCGGGTACGAGTACGGATCCTCAATTTTTTGTACTTGCCTGCAGCTCTGCTCCAAAACCTGTCACGGTTTATTTGACGTAAGTTTTAACTCTCAACTAACACATATTATTAATTGCAAACATTTCCCCTATCATTCTTTAGCACTCATAGGCCAATTTAATCGTTTAATTATATTTAGCACAGCATGCAATATTAAATTATAGGAAGGCTGCAATCCAAATGTATAAGCTTTGAGGTCGAATGTGTCCAGAGCTTTCCAGTCTTACAATATACATATAGGCTTTATGTAGCATATATATAAGCTTAGTATTATGTGAACCTGCTTTAACAATGCAGGCCGGTCACCATTGAAATGATAGCCTTTGGGAGCAGACCATTGGAATAAGAAATTGTTGTATAAAAAATTCCCTTTAACACAACAACTTGAGCTGTAGATACTCATCATTGACGAGGACTCTTACGTATGTAGCTACTATACATAAACAATTTAAGGAGCTAAAGGAATTGCTAGAGCTTCATCATATAAAACTCTCAGCCTCCTCGAACTCAGAGTGGAGCGGATTTGACTGAGCATCAGCTGTTTCCCTCGAGAAGTGAATTTTGAGCTGCAGTTGTTCAAATCCTTTAGTTTTTTTCTTCTCTTTGAATAACTACCGTTGTATTTTTTCTTCTTCTTTTAGTTGGGGTAAGTAAAAATTATTTTTGATTTCATTACTTTTGGACTATAGAATGACGGAAGAGATTATTTTGTGACATCCTCACTTATTTAGAAATATTAACTTATTTTAGTTTATGATGGAATTCACATGTGAAGGAGCGTGTATGCTTTAAGAAATGAGAGCAAAGGGTTTTTGTTGATTTAAAGATTGTAAATTTGGTCCGGGTTAAAAGTTGACGTGTGTGTGTGGTTTTTTTTGCGCTATTTTTAGTAATTCAGCTTATCAACTTTCCGGATCGGAATTGTCTATATTTTTGTTGTTCTCGTCTCGTATGTGCATGTCTTGCTTGTTGGTGACAAGGTCACTAATCATTAAAATTCACGCTTGTTTTTGAGTCCTTTGGATATTTACCGGTGGTGTTCAGACAATTCACATACCGGTGATTCCCAGACCTGATGACATACTAATATTTTTCTAGGTCTGTAGGATTCTAGTATGGGGTGTATATTAGTGGAGAGAGAGATAGTAATTACGTTAGTGCTGACGGGATTTAATGATGTGTTAAAAATTATGTGATTTATTGTTTTTATCTGAGCCCCAGATCAAGGGGTTCAGATTCTATGAGTAAGGGCCACATTTGATAGGGATGAAATGAAAACACGAGAGGATGGTTGGAATAATTGATTGAGGATTCAAATTTTAGCGCGCCTGGTATGAAGTTGGAGCACCGGCTGGCTGGCAGAATTGTGGTCGAAATTCAGTTAGAGCTCGGCCGGTGTTTAGGTCACGTGGGCTGATATTTCCACCGGAAGTTACAAAGTTCCTGTGGAGAAGCTTTCGAAATTTTAGTAACAGCCTGTAAACAAACCTGTAGAGACGTAATTAATAATTTACTGCATACAGTATAATCACTTTTTAATTTAAATACAAAATAATTATATTTAAATTAAATGACCTTTAGATTTAGTAAAGTCATTATTTATTATGAAATATTATCCATAAATAATACTTGAGCTCAATACTATTTTAAAAACCCAGTTCTTCTTTGATTGATTTTTAGTATTAATTTGTTCTCCGGCTCCTGGTTTTCCTACTATTATTGTTCGGTTCATGAAAAACAAAACAAAACCCACGTAAATGTTACAGCCCTACTAGAGTGCTGTAGCTACATATTTATGAATATATGAGCATAGCAATTTTCCATCCACTCCTCTCATATGTTCTCATTCAAAGGAATTGCCGTAGCCGTAGTACGAACTACGATCTACGATTTATTTGCATTTGCAAACTTTATCAATTGAATGTACATGACAGCCAAGGATTTCAAAGGACTCATTATACATACTCGTATTGTTGCTCCCCTATACAAATGCTAATCTTTAAAATTGCTTGCTTTTATACTGAAGGAAATATATTGGCAAGAAATAGACCTCTGTCTCTCAAGGAAACGCACTGCTCCTGCTTCGGTAAAAGTTGTAGTAGTAAATGCTCCTGAAGATAAAGGATTCTCACATAATCCCCTATAGCTTCTACTGACAGACAAATTCTCCGATAAGGTTCAACTTCAACAGGCCCAATGTAATTAGACTCGAAAAAAAACACTTTCCTTGGATCTTCCAATCTATTTGCAAACACTACATAGCTACAGAGCTACTGCTCCAATACTTATAAAACGCCTATAAATGTAAATACATACTATTATGACTCGAAGAAAATTCTGCGTAAATATTTATGCTCACTCCCTGTATATATGACTCAATTGTCAAATAGAGATGGTACTTTTTTTATCACTACTGAGGTTATAGTATTAGTAGAGAGCAGTAATGTGTCAATCATCGCTACTTACATATTAGGGACGGATGGATGATAAAAAATTATACAAATACAATTTCGTTGCATACGAAAAAGGCACATGATATTCTACAAAGATTATGTGGGTCTGTTGTTTATAGGAATGGGACTCATATCTTTATTTTGGATTATTAATATTTGTATTTTAGCATCTAGTGTAAATGACATTATATTTAAATGACGTCAGAAGTCATGAGGTTATTTGAAGATAATAATTTATTTTTATAACAACAAATATAATTATTATTGACTTTTTCAAAAAGGTATACACAGCCATTTGTGGCATCGTCCAGAATTTCTTATATAGGGATTATAGTACTCGTCCATTATTTTCAATGCTATAAGCTATATACATGTAATAAAAGGGACTGCTACTGCTACTGCTATTTTGCTATCGTTTATCCTCTCCTTTGCCTTTATTTCACATATTCACATGGAAATGAACTCGCTCTCAACATTGAGCAAGTCTTATTCTAAGAAGGATTATTAGTGCATTCAGCTGTTTTTCTTATCAAAGTATTTTGGTCAGTTGGACTCACTGATAATAATTTCTTGCTTGTACAAGCCATAATAATTTAGTTAAGGAACGACTTTTCAAGTGGGAAGGGGCATCTGGAAAAGTCTTGTGGTTCAAAAGTTTACTTTTACGTCAAGGGTATAACATAGGAATTAATTTTTTATATACATAGGAATTTTTATTCTTTAATCACATATAGAAGGATATTTTTGACGAGTAAACAGTTTTGAAGATTTTTAAGGTAATAATTTATTATTTGGTTTGATAAATAATGTGAATTTTAATTTATTTTAGTATCCCTGCCATCATCCTCATCTTAAATGGTCCGTCGGATAATTTACCTTCTGTTGCTGGTGACAGCACGTAAGTTTGTTCCGTTTTACTTTTTCATTGGGTGGTGATAGACTGTTTTGAGTTTGATATTTTTTTTAGATGTTTTTAATATATTTGTACTACGTGTGTTTATTACTATGCAAATCCTTGTAAGCCAATGCACTGATTTGGAAATTGCGTATTATGTATATATTATAGTATATATGTAAATGACAAGATGCAAAAATATCATATACTATTTGGTGTCATTACAGAGAAGTGCAGCGCCGGTATTGAGGACAATGTGGTGAATAGTGATGACTTCCCAGTCATCAGCCCTTCATATATTGCTGAGGGAACTTTATACATCCCCTATGCTGAAATTGAAGAGCCATTTTCTGCTTGGGTGGACCAAAAGCAGGGTAAAAGTCGAATTGACTTTTATGGAGGTTAGTGCAACAAATTTTTTTAAACATCCGTGCTTATCCCTAGTTGCCAAGTCCCATTGGGGGCGACGCTCCAAGCATTGCAAAAGCAATAGCTATTTTTAAAACTCGTGAGTCACGTGAGCATTGAATTATTTAACAACGCTTACCTGCAGGGAACTTTCATATTTGGCACTCGCCACATATCTTTAGACTGAGTATACATAATTCGTCATAGATGGCAGGGGCCGGAAGTTTCAAATCCCATCTAATATAATTATTTCTACGTATTTGTAATAACGCATTTTTAGGGCGGCGTCAGCGCCCTAGTAATATACCTTTGTCCGGCTGTACGTCCGTACGTCCGTGTGTCCATCGGCACGATAACTCAAAAAATACTTAACCGATTACATTCAAATTTTTTTTAACATTACTTAGGGTCATAGCTCGGCTAAGTTCGTTTTTGGTTGAAATTGGTCCGTGTGTTCGTTCGTAAAAAAATAAAAACGAAAAAAGAATTTTTTTTCAAAAACTTATTTTTGCCTGAAAAATGTTTTTTTGCAATAAAAAAAATTTTACAGTTGAAATTTTTTTTTTGAAATTTTTCAAAATTTTATTTTTTTTATCAAAACTTTATTTTTGGCTGAAAAATGTTTTTTGCAATAAAAATATTTTTTCAGTTGAAATATTTTTTTCGAAATTTTTAAAAGTTTAGTTTTTTTTATCACAAACTCATTTTTGGCTGAAAAATGTTTTTTGCATTAATTTTTTTTTGAATTTTTCGAAAATTTTACATGAAACTTTAATATGACAACATTATAAACTAAAGGGGGTATGGGGGACGGTGGGGTGCGCTGACGCCGCCCTGCGCGACAGCATCAAATTATCGCGGAGCGATGATTTTTAACATAATGTCAGTTCTTTCTATTTCATGCGAAAATGGACTATTAACTTTAGAAATACAGAAAAATTCTCTCAGTATATTACAAGTGAGTTACAAATATTGTCAATCACCTTTGGTTCCTGCCCCTATCCTCATCGCCATGGATATGCTCCTACCTCTACCTCATTATTATTAATAATATTAATATTATAAAAACTAAATGCTAAACTAACCTATCAAATCATGTTATTTTAAATCTATATTGTAGCTTATTCTACAATAATAATAATTATTAGCACAGGATCATTCTCCTACCGACCTTCTTCCCGAATAAACCTATCCTCAATCCTCACCTCTCTCCCTCAACTTTTCTCTCTTTTTGCTCATCTCCTTTATTTTAGTTTAGATTTTCATAGAAAAGCATTAGGATATATTGGGTGGATATATGGAGCCATAGCCAAGATACTTCATCTTTGACAAGGCTTCGCCCCTTAAAAAGTTTTGAGTCCTATCAAATGTGAAATAGTACTACGGCCGTACCCACGCTCTTTCTGCATATACATTTTTACCCAGGCAATTTGAAGTCATAATCTGTTCACGCTTCATAATCATAAACAAATTCAAGGTTCCAGCCTAGAATAAATTAGATTACTTTTGAAGGATGCATTTTTGCAAAAGCTTAATCTCCGGAAATTGTGTTGATGCAAAAAGAATAAGTGCATGTACTTTTCCCTTTTAGGCCTTGTCAATAGGTCAAAGATAAAAGCTGAGGGAAAAGTATAAGCGGATTTTTACTCTCACTTTAGTGCCTTTGAGATTTTCTGATGCATTATTATATTTCCTACTCCATCTAATGTTTTTTGACGTATGCACTCTACTATAGAAAATCTGTCTAAAAAATAAACTACAGGATATTTCTTGTACTTTTTTATTTTGAAAAGCTTACCCCAGTGCATAAGTTTTAATGGCCATTGGAGAGCACTCCGTCACATCTTATCGTTGATGGTGGAAGTTCACCCTCATAAAAATGTTTCATCCACCAGGGCCCTCCTCCCGTTCGTAGACTCCACCAGAATTTTCTTTCTCATATCTTTTTCCTTAGTAGTATTTTCAAGGGGGAATATCCAATGGACTATTGTAATGACAATGTAGTTTGCCTAGTGAATTAATTTCCCTCATAATAATGTTTATACAAAGTACAATAATAATTAATCTTGACTATGATCTTCTCCTCCCATAAAAGAATGAATTTATTTTACATTTGCATAATGTTTACATAGCAAGTACATATATACATTGGAGTGAGTCTATACTTAATCTGGAAATTTTATTACGAGTTGTAATTTGTAATCCATAGGGATTTTTCTTCCTTTATAAATCATACAGGATTTGCATTTCAAGGGGAAGTCCTGGAATTTCTATATTTACACATTCTTCATCTTTGCACATGAGGATAGTAAATGAGTGGAAAATATTGTATGTGTAAATAAGTAGGGATGAGCTGAATCCATTAAATGGTAAAATTAAATTTTCTTCAACAAATATTTACTCAGATCTCCAATGAAATTGAATGAACATTAAGGGAACGGCCAGGAGAAAGTCATGCTCAACATATAATTAAAGAGAAAGCACAATTTATCCCTACAAAACTCATTCATTATGCACACTATTTGTGGGCAAGTTCATTTGGAATGTGCACTTTTTGCAATAACTTATGTAGTTACAAAAGTCCAATTCATTCCACAGAAGCGAATTAACAAAAGTCAGTGGAGATGAATTTTTAAATTACTCCAGACCCCTCCAAATATATAGACAAATTATACATGAATTGTGAATTGGCTTATTAAATATGATGTATAATATTAATTATTGTATTAATTGTACGGATGTGGCTCATTCCTTTTTTGCCTTTCTATCTATTTTTAGGTATTGCCAAGACTTACCAACTCAGTAAAGTGAATGATTATGGGGTGATGCGAAAAATCGTGCCAATGACCACAAACTCCCTCCTGAATCAACTCACATGCTTTGAAGTGAACGGAACTGCCGATTCTGAGGTTGGACCTCAAAGCATTCTACCGGACGTGACAAATTTTACGGTTAGAGGATCCCAATTCTAATAAATTCTACTAATATTGATTTATTATATTTTATATTTTGTTCTGTGTCTTCAAATATTATTATATCCATATTGTCTCGTCCCATATATATGTGTGTTTCCTGTATTGAACGCTTGTTGCTATTGCTACCGCTCCGGGCGGGCTTCCACTTTTTTTTTGTTTTACCAGACAGAGTAGAAACAAGGCCACCCTATAAAAGCAATACAATTCGGATAAACGTGTTGCTATAGGAAACAATTACAATTCCTGGATTCACGTCAGAAAAAATCACTGGAGAGAGAGAGAGAGAGGCAGCTCACAAATTAATAACATTATAGCTTTTTTTAATGTCAAGCTGACTTTTTTGAGTACTTTCCAAGAAACGTGTATAGGAAAAGATGAGCCATCCTCAAAATAATTAGTTTCGAAACCGTACAAAAATTCACGAATTTTTCTGACTTGGATATTTTTCCAAGAGGTTCTTCAAAGTGGGAGCAGCTCTTTTAACTAACTAAATCCAATCCAAGAACTTGAATCTTGCAGATTTCTTCGAAAAAAGCATGATTATGGGTCCTTCTCAAATTCACGTGTGTGGGATGGGATGATAATACGGTGATAGAAGTACACATGTAGATGTTTTGAGATAAAATTTCAAATGGGCCTATAGTCTTGGTCTTTGATTAAAAGGAGTAAAAATTACAGACAAAATAGTATAAAAGTTATAAAGAGAAAAAACGGGAGAAAGAAACTTGAGAATTTTTTCTGACAATCCTATTATGATGACAACTACACGGCTTATGTCAGTCTCTTAGCAGTAATGAAATTTGTTATCCAATACCAAATTGAATTTTGGAGGGAGTATCGTAGCAGTCGGAGACTCTAATTTCCAATAGCCTCGTATTAAATAGCAATAATGACTTGTTAATTACACATAAGGGTTTTACCATTTCAGATTAGACTTTAGTTTTTTGCAAAAATGGATGAGTGCATTATTTGCACATGTTTTATTTTTTATCCTTGTAATTTTTTGTAACCGTCCAAAAATATGTACCACGCTTTATCCAATGCATTGGTTAAAGTTTTGATTGCACTGGGTCGCACCTACAAAATTATTGCTCATTTGTGGGCCTTATCTGTCAACATTTGGGTCACAGATTCTTGCTCTTTTGTACATCTTGCTCAAAATTTGGGTCAAGTGGGCAAACATTTGCTCACATTGGGGTTATTTTGGTAATTTGTATTGCTTTATTGGTCACAGGGGTCAAAGTTTGGGTCAAGTCGGTGAAAATTTGTTAACATCGGTCTCAAAAGTTTCGACTAATCCACAAATTATTGATGTCAAAATTATTTGATTAATCATATTATTTTTTTCGTACCTTAACAGTACACTGGTATGGAAGTTGTGAGTGGCGTCAACTGCAGAAAGTACCAATTGGTACACCGTGACTTCCAAAAAGTCAATAAATACACGTTCTGGATCAGGACTGAGGTGAGTGAGACATTTTAGAGTTTCAAAATTTGTAAAAATCCTACATCTCCCCACAATCCACAATAAAAGTGCACTCTACTATTTTAATTTTGACACCCTTTGACATTATAGCCTTCTACCATCGACCCATACGTGGAATTAGGAATTCCAGTCCGATATGAAATGCGTGGCTACAATACTCTTCTAGGATCTCACTACGACCATTACTACTTGGATTATGAGTATTTCTCAAGTGAAGTCCCATCCCAAGAAATTTTTGAGGTCCCTTCAGGCAAGACCAAAAATTAATTTTTTCACTAGTTATTTGCTCTCAATTCCGTCCAATACATAAAAATTCAAATATATAAAAAAGCATTCCATAAATTTAATTTATATCCAAACTGGTCCCTTTACTGCAGCGGTCCCACTTAACATTCTATGGTATTGCACTCCCCACTGAATTTCTACCCTTTTTATTTTTGTAGATATCAAATGTGGCAATTTCCCCGGCCCAGGAGCTGATCATCATCGGACGATTGCAACTTTCAATCCAATGAAGGAATTTGTTCATAATTATGATGCTCATATTACCAAAGGATTCACCGACTTCATTTCCGCTCACAATAAGAGGTACCTCCACGAGAAGGAGCATCATTCCCGAATGAATGTCTTCCGTAATAATTTCCGCTACATTCAAAGTAAAAATCGTCAAGGCCTCACCTACCGACTTGCTCTTAACCATTTGGCAGATCGAACCGAAGATGAAATGAAGGTAAGAAATATAAATACAATTGCATTTTTAACCCTACTTTTCCTTCTTCTTTTTCCTCCGCCATTTTATTTATGAGGAGCCACACTTTTATTTATCCTTAAAGTAAAAACCAGTCACATGGAAATACTCGTTTTATTTTAGTACCTTGGAGCATCGCAGACTCCGATAGGCTTCTTTTCGTATTCATGGGAATTACCACGGGATTTTTCTCCTTCCTAAATTGTATCCTATTTATTGAAAGCTACACTTAATCCAAAACCTAACAAGTTTATCCATTGAATTTTTATATTTTTTCCTTAAGAGTTATTGACCCTGTAGTGTCGTGCGTAAAAGGCTCGTAAACTTTTTCTTCTTTAAATCTCACCGATGGTAGCTTCACTCAATATTTCTATGCATGTTTGAGTCAATGACCCTTGTGACCCTGAGTTGAGAGCATAATCCAAAAGCCTTTGTATTTTCCCTATTTTTCCAATATTCCAATAACTTTCCCGACGAACTAAGAAATTTAAATTTCCTCATCTTATACAGTTGGGAGTGTGAGTCTTCCGGGACTTTTTTTATTTGAGAATATTTCTGTTCCTTAGGTCTTACGAGGACGGAAATCTTCCAAGGGCTACAATGGAGGCAAGCCTTCTGAGAATTATAAGCAGAAAGATATTGACGCATTGCCAGAGAGCTTTGACTGGCGTTTGTACGGTGCAGTAACCCCTGTTAAAGGTATGTTCAGTCTTTACTATTTTATTCAACATCCTTTGTAAAAATTACTAATAATTTCAAAAATTTAATGCTTTAAAAATATTTGTAACCACCCGAATTTTCACAGTAATAAGTTTCAAGGACATTTTGTAGGATAATGTAATTATATGTACCACAAAAAAGATTTGCTCTTTAGAACCTGAGGATATCAGTTGAATGCCAATGCTCGAATATTACAAGCCTCTTAGCCCTGTACATACAAATAATGGAATTGAGTGGGACAGAATAGAAAGTTTTCTCATTTCCGCTCTGTATGATGGCAATTCGAATCGGAATCGGAATTAGAATCGGAATTTTATTCAAAAAATTGGGTATCCGAATTCGTATTGGAATCGGAAAAAATGAGTCCAAGTATTTGTATCCGAAATTTAATCCGAAAAGGATGCATGGTATTTTAATCGATATCGGAAAATTCGTCGAATGAATTCCGATTCCAATACAATATCGATTTCAATGGCATTTTTAATGTTATTTCCCTGCGATTTTGCGGGAAATCGACTTTAAATTGCCCCGATACGATACCTGATATTGTGATATTATACAGCAAAAGTCATTTAAAAAATGATATACACGGTAATAAGTCAGGATAAACTATCAATGGCTTCATGTTCGTGCCATAGAATTGCTCTTTTGACTATACAAAAATTTCCCTACGGTACATCAATGTATCCGAAAAGTATTTGAATCGGAATCCGTAAAGTACGAATATTCGAATATATTGGAATCGGTATTAGAATCGGTTTTTTCAGGTATTCTAAAATAAAATCGAAATCGGAATCAATTCAAAAAGTATTTGTATTGATATTTTAATTTATATTTTTCCGATTTTACGTCCCTGGTATTTATTAGGCTTCCGGGAAAAGAGGATTTCCTCTATTAAAGCACACTTGAAAATCCTATATTTACCCTAGAATTCTTAGCAACCTTGCGGACTTGCGTGAATGAAGCGTAGAGAAATAGAAATCTCCAGGATGTTATCCCAAATTTTAAGTAAATGAAAAGTATAGTTTTCCAAAAAGAATTGTTACCCGGATATTTTTCCCATCCAGTCGGTCTCCTCCTATGTATTGGCTATTCAGTACAGCCAGTAGTGTATTAATAGTATTTAGGTAAAATGATGGATTATAGTATTCCCACGAAATCATAAGCATCAATTGAGCCCTGCCTAATCAGAGTTAATTAAATCCCTCCGTAGTTTGCAAATCCTTGCTTTTGAAATGGCTCAAGCTCAATAGGTCCGTTACCTCAGGTCATCAGCTCCAAGGATTGCTCAGGCACTTTCTCGTTTCTCATTATAACTTGAAGGATTTACAATTTACACAAATTATTAGTTTCCATCTCTATTTTTCCCAATTACCCGGATTTATTTTTATTTACGCTAATTAACCTCCATAAATTTGTATATATCTACACACATGGAATCCATACAAGTGCAATGAAGCAAATGATATTTGTTTTGACAAAGCAAAAAAAAGTCTTTATGTCATTTTACTATTTTTTTTTTTTACTTTGCAGATCAAAGTGTTTGTGGCTCCTGCTGGTCTTTCGGAACTATTGGGGCTGTGGAGGGTGCACATTTCCTCAAAACTGGCGAATTGGTTCGACTATCTCAGCAGGTTCGTTAAAATAGGAGAACAAAAAACTTTTTTTCCCTCTTTTTTAAGTTCTTTGAAAATCAGGCCTTTCACATATAAAAAAATGATTCCTTTTTTTTAAAATCCCTTTTATTTCTTCTACTTTGAGTGATTTAGTTTAAAGGCCTCTTACATGCGAGGCAATCACAATATTCAAGTGAATAGTATTGAATGAAAAGCTCCAAGTCTTAGTAATGTTTGATTAATTACGAAGAAAGGGAAATTTTAAAATCCATGCACGCGCAGGCAGGATTTATATTTTATCATTACAAAAATAATAAGCTATACTAATTTTAATTTCCGGGGAAATAATTTTCCTACTTTGAATTTCTTGCTCCTATGCTGATTCGATGGAAATGTATTTATTAATAAATTAAATTATGTTATAAGATATTAAATGTTCTTTCATCTTCTGGGGTCTTTGAGTTTTTTATCTTCTCTTCATAATGACTGAAGCTCATTAAAGAAATTATTTGAAGAGGTTTTTTTTTAAAAATGTCCTCAGATATTTTAATTCCTTTGTAGTATTTCCTCATGTACTTTAGATGGAAATTTATTTTACATGTTAAAATGCTCTTAATAATTTGCAGGATTGTGTTTCCTCCATGTAAAGGTTTCTTTCGTATAAAATATTATTATGGTGAAGGTTTTTTAATATGTATTTTTTTTTCAACCTTAGGCATTGATCGATTGTTCCTGGGGTTACGGGAATAATGGATGTGATGGTGGGGAGGATTTCCGCTCGTATCAGTACATTCAAGATCATGGGGGTATCCCCTCAGCTGATGAATATGGTCCGTATCTAGGCATTGTAAGTGCTTTCATTTTCCTCCTCCTTTCATCCAAGTATTTTCCCTTTGTGCTCCTTACAAACTTTACTCATTTACTTGTCACTGGTTTTTTTTGTGTCTCGAGGACTTTTGTCAATCATCTCTCCCTCTGTCCTAAATTCTTTGACGTAAAGAGATTTTTTTTTGATGTTTTGTTTCCCACAAAAACAAAAGAATTTTTGGTTGTCAGCAAAAAATGCTTATCTTTTTTGGTGTTGTTGTTAAGGGGAAATGATTCGTCAGCGGAATTCCATAATGTCGGAGATAATGCCCTTGAGATTTTTACTGTGAAATCTCCTATTTTTATTCGTTATATAAAATTCTTAATATGGTCGGGTAAAGTCCAAAAGGCGCTATAATTTTGATTTTCCCATAACGTTACGAAAATTATAGCGCCCTTTGGACTTTACCCGACGATATGCTAATTCCATTGTTTCTCACCACGAGCCTATTTTTTCCCCTTCTTTTGGTGAGGATAAAAAATTCAATATCTTTTCTTTTTGGATTGATTTTATGTATTGAGAAAGTGGAGGATTTAATTACAATTTTCTAATGGCTTTCTCCTTTACATAGGATGGTTACTGCCATGCCAACAATTCAGCTAAGGCTGCTAAAATCACAGGTGAGGAGGTTTGGTCATGTAATTAATTTTTTGGTCAAACTGACCAAAGGAAGGGAAAATTATGAAAATTGTTGTGTACTTTTTGCATTTAAATTTTTTTAGGGTACGTTAACGTAACATCAGGAGATGCTAAAGCGTTGAAATTGGCAATAACGAAGAAGGGGCCAATCTCCGTAGCTATTGATGCTTCACAAAAGAGCTTATCCTTTTATGCCAATGGTGTTTACTACGATCCTAAATGCGGTGAGAAATTTTTTTCTTATTACAAAAGTTATAGCCACACTTAATTTTGGATTTCCCAGTTTTTTTAATGGATTTTATTCTTGTAGGAAATACGGAAGAACGATTGGATCACGCGGTTTTGGCAGTCGGCTACGGTAAAATTGATGACCAGGAATATTGGTTGGTGAAGAATTCATGGTCCACTTATTGGGGTAATGACGGCTACATCCTCATGTCCTCCAAGGATAATAATTGTGGAGTAGAAACTTCTCCTACTTACGTCACCATGTAAAAATCTCCTTAAAATCCCGAGATCCCCTACGAAACGTCTCTCTCCTCTCTGCTTTTTCTCTTGGAATTTTCAATGGGATTTTCAATATTTTAATTATAATAATAATAATTATTATTCCTCACAATAATAACATTTCCTTGTGAGCTCCTCATTTTTCCCATCTTTGTTTTTAAAATCGTTTTTTTTGAATTCCCAAAGAAAAAATTGTTTTTAACTTTTAGCCCTATGTTATGTTGCCTTAATTTTATCGCGTACATGTAAAATCCGTGATATCTAAAAAAAATATTGAAAATATGAGATTAATAATTCAATACAATTTTTATTCTTGTGGAATTTAATAGTAATAATAATTCTCTTGTAATTGGTTGGACACTCAAGAAATAATAAAATTGTATTTGTAATAATTCATATATATTTTGTACACTCAAATTAATCGTAAGTTTTTCTTAAAAGGTTAATCCTCAATAATAATTATTATTATTGGCTCAAACTCCGCCTTCTTTCCTTAAAAGTAAAAAATTTTATAATAATTACATTTCGCTCTATAAGGCTCCGTACACTCATACATGCTAATCCAACTTAAAGCAAAGTTTTCTTCGTACTATACGAAACAATTAAACAGTAGCTTTTAGCTATACATAAACTTAAACTGGTTATAAAGCTTCGTCTCCTTCTCATGTAAAAAACAATGGTAAAAACCAGGTAAACAGACCATAAATATATTTTTGGTGTAAGAAATTAAAGCTCATAAAAATTGTAAAATAATATTTTTTATTCTTTTAACATCTCATATGTACCTTGTAATTAAATTATATACTTTTGTATCGCTAATTTTTTCATAAATATGACTAATAATAATAATAATTCTATACAATCTCATTACAATGTAATATCTTGTGTGGTGCTTGTCATGTCACGCTTCGAGTCGAGAGTGGAATAACATAAACAGAGTAAAAAAATTAACCTTACTAATTTTCTAACAAGTATTCTCTATGTATTTTGTATTTTTATAATAATATTTTATCTCTAATTTCTCAGCTCTATAAATTCTCTAACATTACTTGGATCTTACAACCACTCTTGTATTATACGTTAATCTTACTCAAATGAAATTATATTGGCCCTTCAAACATAATAATTATTTTACGAGCGCATAGCGCAGGAGCAGCAGCTTTTTAGAAGACATAAAATCACAAATTATCCCTCTTGTTTTGTAGAGGAAGAGAATTTTTGAAAAACTTGTAAACTATTTTGAAGGTAGAGAGTGAGTAACGGAATAAGTATAGAAAACTTGTCACAATTTTAAACGCTATTTCCACGTCTGTTGTAGAACCCAAAAAACTCAAGTCCATGAAAATACAAGGAATTCACTTCAAAACGATTTTTTCTTCAAACATCTCTTCGTATATGGGATAACATAAAAATATCCATGTAATTTCAAACTATTATTTATTCCCCATCATTTCTCACCCCAGAATAGTACAAAGGCATGCAACTTTTTTTTTTACTCGAGAAAAACTTTTATTTCCCCTTAAAAACTTGTCCTCCTTGTAGAAATATATGGTGACACTATTTTGGGAAGGCCTTCTCCTCAGTCTTTCCTCATGTGATCATAGCAGGGCTCAAATGTTGTTTTACTACTATTTTCCCTATTACTTTAACACTATACGCTACACTGTTCCGAGCTATTTAAATACACCCGTGTCTCTCTCTCTCTCTCTGTCCTTTAACTAATATAGCAATGAACTTTTTTACCACCAATAAGTTGATTAGCTATTTTCCTAAAAGTGACTATAACTTGATAAAACTGAACGGGAAAATATCTGCACGTGGGGCAAATTCCCACGGAGTAGCAAAAAAATTGGATCTGTTACTATTGCAAGAATAACGCTCAGTGAGGGACTCACACTCTGAGCTCACTCTGTTTTTCTAAGTTTAGCACTTGTTCAATGGAAGAGAAATGGAGAAAAACAGCTGTGGCATAATAAACTAAATGAATGGACTTGATGGAAAGGCAGAGGAAGCTTTTGGAAGGGGAAAAGAAAAAATTCATGGAGAACTTTTCCAATTCCCTTCCACGTCATATGTCTATACATTTAACATGTACGTACATATATGTGTGCATCAACATACATGTACTATTTTCACGGAGAAAGTAAATTCTGGCCAGGGTGTCTCTCTCTCTCTCTGCTCGGATTGTAGACATTTTTTTTGAGCCCACGCTATTTTACTCTTCTCTCCAAAAGTTTTAGCACATTAACCACGGAGAAAATTATTGTGGCTGCCGTTGAAAGAAATAAACGGATTTTATGTCCAGCTCTTTTAAATCCAATGCATTCACATACAAATCCTCCTCTCGTTTAATGTCCAATGGCGGGATAGGACTACAAAATTCCTCAAAATACTTCAACTTCCAAAACAATAATTTTAATAATAAATCCCTACGTTTCAGTACCTATTATTATATTTCCGGACTTCCCAATGTTTTGTCAAGAGCCCTGGAATTTATAGCCTCTTCACTTTCTCTCTCTCTCTCTCTCTCTCTCTCTCTCAATAATATAAAATATAAAACAAGGATAATTCTCAAAATCTAACAATAAAATGGATCCTTTTTTAAATTACTATACTCTGCTCGTGGAGAAAGTTAGGGGGGTTTTTATAGGATTTTCAAGTTATTTAATTCTTCATTTTGAATTGTGGCCCCTGCTACTGGAAATTATCTTATAGTGTAATTAATGGGAAGTGAAAAAATATTATCCTTTTTTGTAAATCATTGTATTGGGTTTGGAGAATTGAGGTAGAGGAGAAAGGAAGAAAATATATTTGGATGGGGGGAAAGAGAAAGTGGAGAAAGTGGAGAAAGTTTTTTCTATAAATAAAAGAAGGGCTGGTCTAGACAGGAGTGGAGCGGGGAAGGCCATTATAGTAAAAGTCGGTGGAGGCATAGTCAGGTGCTAACTCTCCATTGATAAGACTCTGCTCACTCCTCGGATCCACGCAGTAATTTCCCACTGTAATTCGCTCCGTTAAAACTAGGCGGGTTTCCTCTTCCACAAAATTCATGACGGGTCGTCCCCACTCCGCAGCTGACATTCCATCACTTGAGAGTGTAAACGTGCTATCTTCCGGAGTTCCTCTCCCTTGAATTTGCTCCATCTCTTGATTCTCTTCATTTTCTATTTCTTCTTGCCTATACGAGTGAGTGTGTAATTAAAAAAAATATCCATTACATATTTATCACCCCATTTCTTTTCTTTCACTTCACAAGAATTATTGTAAAAGCTAGTCCGAGTTTTGTCCCCTTAAAATTTTTTCCCCAGCACTTTTTCAAATTTTCCTTCAAAGTTCCCTCAAATTTCAACTCCATTTTCCATGTAAAATGTACAAATTTTCCAAAAAAAAAAGCTTTTCAATTTCTTACACTCCCGAATTCATTCAAACTCCAAAATATTTTTTCCCTTTCAGCGTAGGTGGAAATCCTCTCTACACATTTCCCTTGCAATATTTGTAAATGTTATACTTGAAATAAATTAAAATTATCCCACACGGGATCAGCCGATCTCTGTAACATGTAATTACTTATTTCACATGTTCTCAATCATGATTTACGCTCCGTGGAATTTCCAGACTCAAATAATTAAAGAGGAAGTTCAAGATGAAAGGTAAATGTAATTCCAAGTGACATTACCTCGCCCGATGCTTCCAAATGCAGAGTACGATGATTGTATTGAGGAGGAATAGAGTAATGAGTACTATCACGGGCAGGACATAATCTACATCAATTCCATAACATTTCCAGTCAAAATACAGGAGGACGCAGTCAAATACACACACAATACAATTTCAATGTAAGTGTACAAACCTTTCATTATAGAGCTTCGAGCGAATCTGAAAGTAACGGGCCAAAGTCCAGGGAGAACTTCATTAATGCTACTATTGTACTCTGTAAAAATAGTAATTATTATTATTATTACTCCCATTCCTTTACATAAGAAAATTAAATAGTCAACATAAAATGAAAATCTTTGGAAATGTGAGGGAGGGAAAATTGTAGGGGTGAGTTAGTAAATTATTATTGCCCTTAAAAGAGCAACCTTCGAAAGGTATTAAACTTTTCCCTTTGTAATTAACATTCCTTATTTCAATGATAATTTCTTGAAAGCCTTATTACACACTATAATTTCAAGCATGAAAAGTATTTCAGGGTCTCGTCCAAGAGTGGGAAAACTTGCTCAAAGTCAATTAGAACAAAGTTACACGGATTTGGCTCTCAAAGAAACGTGAGGAGAAAGTCAGTTGATTTTATAGGAGCATCTTAATTAGAGGAGCTCCTCATCAATTACTAGTTATAATTAGCTTGGAGCAGATAATTAGTAAGAGAGGTAGGGGGGAAGGGGATTTTCAAAGGGAGAAGAATTTCTAAAATTAAACATGTGACTTGGTTCGATATTGGCACGTGAAATTATGAAAACCAATCTGAAGAGACAATTTTGTTATGTCAAGTGTGTTTGTGAAAACAAGATATGAGAAAAATGATAGATATGCTAAAATATTATATGTCTGACTGAGCATTGTCTCAGGGTGATTGTCTCCTTATGATTACCATATGCTGTTCCTCCTTTGGGGATTCCCATAAGCCATCAAGCTTCTATTGGGCTTTGAACTATTTCACAAATTCTCAGTAAAATTTTCACTTCCTGGGCTAATATATGGAATCATAAGGAAAGTCTGGGATTCGAGGAACGTTTTTTCTTCGACAAATTATTACGCAAGTCCCTAACCTTCTCTTCTATAAAGATAATAAGCGTTATGACATTTATTTTTATTTATTTCTCATCGAATTTCTGAAAATACAAAAAAAAAATTCAATTCCTTATAAAATCCTTCTGCGAAATCAAATTTCTCTCAAGTCACGCTCCTTTTCAAGTTTCAAAGTAATACATACGCAATTATTATTATGCTGTCACCCGTGTAGACTTTCAAGCTATTACGGATATACTTTTCACGGTAACAACATCACAGAAAAACATATCGTCTACTAAAGTGCAAAAGGTGCTAAAAATTTTCCAACTTTATGGGAAAAAATAAAATTATAGCCCCTTTTGCATTTTAGCAGACAATAGCTCGGCTAATGAAAAACCTATGGGGAGAGATACTTTATTTTCATCGTCTGATTGACCATTTATAATTAACTATTATTCTTTCCAACTATCTACTAAAAAGAAAACTGGGTCGCTCTAGTTAAAGGCAAGACATTTTATAGGTCAATGTTACACATGCGGCTACCCATAAAAACTACGCTTGTATTACACAACAGTGGCCTTGGAGGTTACGTTAATTTTTGTTACGCAAGGACTCAAATAGCTATTTCCTCTAAATTAAATAGAGCCCCATAAAAAGTCAAAGTTACTTTCTCCAAACGAAAGTGAAAGTTGCTTTCTCCAAACGAAAGTGAAAGTTGCTTTCTCCAAAGGGAAAATTGCTTTCTCCAAAAGAAAAAGTCAACACTAAAATAGGGAAAGTAGCTGAGAAAAAGTGAAAGTAACTTTCACCAAAATGAAAATTTACTTTCCCCATAAAAATAAAATATCAATGTCAACAAAGGCCCACCTTTTTTATGACCTTCTTTCAAAAACCAACCACTTCATGAACTCCTTTGAAAGGAAAATAGCATCACAAGTTTTTAGCATGCACTTTATCTGCATACATCCTCCTCTCAATGCTCCACCATGTATAATACAAAAAGCTCATTAAGGGCCCAATCCTCCCATTAAGCAAGTCTCATTAAAGTTAAACCATTTTGAGAGTCCGTATCTGCATGTAAAGTATAAGAAAAGTGATACTTTTGTCTCTCTCTCTCTCTCTCTGCAGTATAGCCTAGGATCAGGGAAGGAATGAAAGTAAGGAGAAAAACAGTGAAGTACAGTTTGGGTGCAAGAAAGAAGAGATTTTAGCATGTAAGGAGTGCTTTTTTCCCTTACCTTCACAACTGAGCTGGGATGGTGTCCAATGATGCTCGAGTGGGCTACATAGTAGCCACCTGTGTCTTGTCAACGTGTCGGGGAAGACGTGACCCACTTTACACAGAAAGTAGGCATGAGTGGCATTCCGAAATACCATATTGGAATTCAAAGGTCCTTCCGGCGTCATACAACCTATTACTATATAAAAGCAAGCACATTATTTCCAAGGCACCGCATTCCCATCCCGCCTCATATACTTTCCCTGCTCACACATACAAAAACTATACCATCTTCCCAGCTCTTCCTCCTCTCGGTCAAATCCCCACGTTCTTCCTCTCCAACTTTTATCATTATACCTTATGTAAGCCGTAATGTCTTTTATACGTAATAGTATAGGCACTTTACCATATGGCACACTCATCCTGTACAAGTACTAAAAGATACTCTTACACTTTTTACGTGAGAATTCCCTCACATGTTAATTACAGGCAGGAAAACCATGTGTTTGGAACATTTGATCTCAACTGGGAATTTCCCCTTTTCTTCCCTTCCTCTCCGATGAAGCCCACCCATGGATTTCCAATCCAAATGAAATAATAACTTTCCCTCAAATTACATACACTCAAGAGTAACGGAATCACATAGGACACTCACCTCGCACAAAAAAGGGAAGGCTACAAATGAATAAAATTCCTTCAAGGTTTTTTATTATACTTTGGGCCAATCATCATCTCAACGGATCAACCTAATTATTTTTCCAATGCTAAATGATAACACACGCTCTCTCAGTTATACTGCTTACATACAAAAATGTTATCCTCCAACATAAAAATCTTACCGGGTTTTTCAAAACAATTCAATATTTTCAAGGAAATTTTTTAATAGTAAAAAAAGGTTAAAGTCCCCATTCATTTCCTTACACGAGCATTTCTCATTTGAAAAATATTGGATCATTTCCTAGGAAATTAATTTAGAGGGAAGTGTAAAAGTGGGAAAGCGTTTACGTGGCTGCGTAAGTTTGGTTCAGCAGTGAGCACGTGTCATTCCAAGTGACTTCATACTATTTTAATCAGGAAATTAATATCCAAGTTTAGATCGTATATGCCTTGCCATACAAAGAAATGAGTGCCATTTAGTTCTGGATAATCAATCCCTTTGTAAATCGAGAGCTCGACGAGCAGGTGGGAAACGGATATTTTACCTCCTTTCATTTATGTAATTATATTTAAAGGAAAAGGAGAGGAAAACTTTTTTCCCCGGAAATTCCTTTTAATGAGAGAATAATTTTTTTGTTTTTTTTACCTTTTACTACTACTCCTTTTTCCTAAAGAGATAATTTATTTTCCGTGGAATCCACAAATATATTCGTATGTCCCAATTAATTTAACACTCCTACGCTCCCACGCCTTTTTTACACACTTTTCCAATAAAATAGATGGGAAATGAGGAAGCAACATTATTAGATCAAAGAATGAGAGGGAAGGAATTGCTGGAGGGGGGGATCCTTCTTTGAAGAATCAAGAGTCATTTAAATTTCCTTTGTGGAAAAAAAATCTCACATACTCAAATATCCCGTTATTTTTTTTTAAAGGAGGGAAAAAGTTTTTCTTCCTTGATCTATGAAAGTGAAAGGTGTGGGCGGGAAATTAGGCGCTTAAAAACATCATTTAAGGCTTTCTCTGAGGGTTTTTCCCCTCAGCCTGAAAATGAAGAGTAGGGAAAAGTAGTTTGTCTTTGTATTTTGGACTTTTCTTCCAGGAAAGTTTTTTCAAAAATGTTCCCCTAGAATCTATAGGGAAGTGAGCCTAAACACATAATATATTTGGTGAGAGGAAGAGATTCGGCTGGAAGAAAGTAAAACGCTCTGTGCATGTAAGTTTATGTACAAATATTATGCTAGATTTTGGTATAAAAAAGTAGAACTTGGCCAACGGTATAGGAAGAGAGAGAGAGAGAAAAAAAAAACTTACCACGAAAATAAAGAAGAAATCCTCGCTTGGGAAAAGCCATGCGACTTTGAGGAACAAGAGTAACATTGACTTGATGGCTGAGTGACAAAATGGCCACGGCACTAGAATGGTCACCACAGGTACTAAAGAGATTTGTCCGATCCTCACTCACTATTAACTTGTCCCGACAACCCCCTTTCTCTTGTCCTAGTAAATAAAAAATGTTACATTTTATATATTTTTTACCACCTCACTCCAATCAACCTTTATATCCTTTCTCATATGCGCATAATGTAAACATCTCCTCGAGGAGAAAGGTCATTTTCTCAACTTTCTCTCTCTCTCTCTCTCTCCACAATAAACTCCATGCTCTCTTACGTCCTATTTTTTCAATTCATACTCAAATGGTACACTACATATTCCACCCCCTCAATTTATTCAAGTCCCCCTTATACAGAAAAATCCCATTTCATGCCTAGAATTTTCACCCATATTTTTGTCCGCCTTACCTTTTTTAGTACATTTATAATTGAGGAAAACATTTTGTCAAAAAATTATTTTCTTATTACAAAAACAAATTTTTATCACATTCATTATCACTCGCGTTGTAACCTACAAAAATTCTATGGCACGGCCAAAATTTCCAATGTAAAAAGCACACATTTTTCACAGATTTTCTCCCTGGGGCCCTGGAAAAATAAGCACTAAAAAGTTTATTTAACGTTCCACGTTTTATTTCACCACAGGACAATGTCATCTCTATTAATAGATAATAATAAAGAGAGAGAAAAGTACACATCAACTTTTACACCCCTTTCCTAATGAGCAATAATAATTTTAAGTTTTTCCCTTCTAATTCAAAGCTCATATGTAAGCGTTGAGCCTCAGAAACCTCGCCCTCATCTCAAATTGTGTGTGGAATCATAAAAACAATTTGATTACTACTTTTTCCCTCTCCTTCTCTGTTCCATTCCACACTTAACTCACAGACTTTATCATTTCCTCCCTCTCTTTCTCTTTCATGACTAGAACAAACTTGGCTAAAAAAATTAATGGAAATTCAACCTCATTGACTTCATGACTCACACTAAAATAAATTATTTTTTCCAGGAAATAGCACCACATCATCTCATCCCCATTAACATATAACAGAGGGTCAAGTCCAATTAGAAAGGAATAAAAATAACAAAACCCTTCATTTTACTCTCCGAGTCTTATTAAAAACCTGTAAAAATCCCCATGAATTTTTACACCCTTACTATATTTCTGAATATAAACCCCAATTCTCATAAAAAAGGGATTACTCAAGCCCACAACCTTCACGAGCTAAATTAAATCAATGACAAAATTTATTTTCATCACTCAATTTTCCCTCCCCATTATATAATGGAGATTAATGGGCTGCTCAACTTAACTTTGTACTTGAAAAGTTCATGTCAATACCATGCGAAAGTCAAAGTTGTCTTTTAAATACATTCAACTTGTACATCTTCTCTCAGCTTTCCTAGTTCTTTGACGCTCGCAAGTAATAAAAAAAATCAAACGTAAATACAAAGTAGGGAGAAAAGTCTCTTTCCAACCTCAAAGAGTCCACGTGTTGAGGGCTCATCTAAAAAATAGCTTTGATAAAGGAGTAGGGCTAACCTTGTTTTCTCCAACTTTCTCTTTTCTTTTTAGCTCTACATTTTTTTTCTATACACATAATAATATAGCCTGTAAATTTATATAGGATGTGTACAATAAAAATGGCTGGAAAAAATCTCTGTATCTGTCTTCATTTTACTCAAATTGAAGGAGATTCATGGAGGGAGGAGTAGATGCGCCCTCCAGTTTCCTTTGTAATATTTCCCTTCATATGACTTTCATGTTTTAGTGGAAAATCTTACGTACGTCTTTGTATAAGGGAAAAAATATGTAATTCACTTCTATTGCTATGAATTTAGACACTCCTACTTTCCACATGATAAATACTCAAAGAGAAAGCATGGTGAAAGTCACTTTGTTGGAGAAAGTCAAAACTTGAACGACAAATTACAAAGGGCTGTTGTTGGAAAAATCCAGGATGATTTTTGTTATCCGTAGCGTGCCATTCGGTGACTATTGGAATTTGGATGGTATATTCTATAAAAAGCTAAGGGATCTAAAATTCTCATTGAGTGACATGGTAAATTTAATAAGCTTCAGTAATTCATAGTAAAATACGTAGATTAAATAAATAATGGCTGGAAATGTACAGTAGAATGAAGAAATTTAATTAGTAGCAAATATTGAAAAATACAGGATTTTAACGAGAGAAACTGTCATAAGGATTTCTCAAATATGAGAAAAACGTAAAGTTTGCGTAACTTTTATCATTATATTATAAATCAGTGAATATCTCCATGTCTTTTATCACAATCAAAAATTCCTATGGCGTTTTTAGCCAACGCAGTTCATCAATAGGGAAAAAAAATTATACATTGTATTTATTTTCGTCATCCTCATTTATTAGAATATGTTGAAAAAATCCTGTGACCATTGACGTGGAAATTGACATTTTTTTAATGATATCTTTCCCTACATGTACATAGTAAGTATAAATTCAAATATCATGACCTATACTTTTCAAATTATAACCAACTCCTTTGAAAATGACCTGGAGAATTTTCCTCTATTATATAATTTTATTTATAATTAATTAAAGGTAATAATTATATAAACTCATGCATCAATGAGATTCTTCTGGTTACTCGATACAAAATTAGTATTCATCTCAAGGAGAATGTACATCCATTCCCAGAGTGTAAATCTCACTCATTATTTCTGTTACATTTTGTATCGCAAAACTTTGACGAGCACAAACGTTTTTAAGCTCGATAAAATTATTGTTTACGTGTAAATTTTACTTGAGGATTTTACCTAATTAGTTATGCTTTCCTATCAATTTCTATGTACTTTCTCACAAAAACTGCAAAAAGTTTTCCTCCCAGACAAAATTCCCATCCACTTCTGACTCCGACTAAAGTTGACGAGTCTGACGTACAAAAATAACAAAGCCAAGGTTTGAAGTATAGCTAAACAAAGGCGGGTGAAGAACCTTCGTGGAAAGTGAAAAAATAGGTCAGAAATAGCAAGAACTAAAGTATAGAAAAAACTCCCTTTATTTTTAGTACTTTTTTGCCAAGGGCATTAAAATTACTCCTTTATTTCTATTTCGTGTGGTTTAGTCCGGAGGGATGGAAGGAGCTTTGTCGTATCTTTAGTGAACAACTTGAGGGAATTTTATGGATAGTTTAAGGGGATTACAAAAGCCATGAGAGTATCTTGTGTTGACCAAGATATCCGAGACATTGAATCTCTATAGAGTAGATATGTAACTTGTGTCTATAAAAGCCTGCCACTCTTATAATGCGTAAAATCCCCTATCCTTAGCACACCCTGCTAAATCCTCCAAGGGGCGAAGCTTTGAGTATGACAAAATTTTAAAATTATATTTTTCCTACTATTTCAATCCAAAAAAACTCACCAATAATTTATCACAAAAGCTCACAATCAGCGAAACAAATTTAAAAAATATTATTTCATTCAATTTTATCTTTCAATTCTCAAATTCTCCTTCTGAACTGCTCTACAATGAAATGACATTGCCACATATAGAAATAGCCCCTAGCGCCATCTCGTATGTCCCTAAAATTCCAACGTTCCTCAGTTCAAATCCCGCAGATGTCGCCAGTGGTGTTAAACTCTCAAATTATTTTCTGCGAAACTTACCAACGTAAATATGACCTTGAGAATTTATTGAGGTCACACAGGTCAACCTCCACCAATTTTCCGCTTTTGCATACAAATCTGGGGAAAACTCCAAATAACTCAAAATTTTAATTCTCTCGCGACTTTTATCCCCTCTAACTGACAAGGTCATCAGTACGATCAGAGCAAAAAATACGTTGCCAGAGCTTCGCCCCTTAAAAAGGTATTTTATTTGCTCTCAAAGTAAAACCACTTGATACAGCGAGTGTAACAAAATTACTTTTGTTCTAACTCCATAGCGATGGTCAAGATCCATCCATCCTCCACAATCACCACGATTTTTCTTCCTTGGAGATACTGAGATACTCACGTCCTTTCATCCCCACCGCATCTCTCTACTTTTTCACTTCTTCTTTCATCCCAAAAGACACATCTCTTTCTTATACAGATAACATTTTTCTATACAAGCTATTTTTCCCAACATGATTTTTTTACTATCATACCACACCATAGGGATTATTTGCGAAGAGGATATTATTATGACTGTGGACCTGATAGCGGGGCAGGGTGCCAAAAAAAGGGGAAAAGTATTTGCTATACTAAAAAGGTTATTTTTTTGACTAGAGAGAGAGAGAGAGAGAGAGAGAGAGAGAGAGAGAAAATAATTCATTAGAGTGGAAAGTGCGAAGGCAATAAAGATAACTTACCACGGAGGGAGATGTCGAAAAGGACTAGGAGAAGCCTTTGTTGGAACACATGGAGTCGCCATTGACATGAATGGTCACCCGGGTATAAGTCAGGGTATCCTGGGTTCATAAGAAATCCCTCACGTGCCGGCCTCACGTCCTCATTGCACTTGGAATGAACGTCACCTGCAATAGTCAAACAAACATGTAGAGAGAGAAAAAGTTAGTAGGGGGAGAGAAAAACCCATGAAAAAATCCTCCCTATCATTCACCTCACGATTCCCCCTCAAAGTTCAAACTTTCTACTATACTCGAAATACGTACCATTTTCTCCCTTCCATAGAGATTCCACATGCATTATAATGCCCCCATAATTTTATCCTCCACGCTGCATTTAATTGCCACAGGCGTTTTTCTACTTTTATTTCGGAGAGCAGAACAAAAACGGAGCCTCACACTTCCAACAACCAATTAAAAATCCACGCTTTCCTCATTTTCCACGCTTCTATCCACAATAATTATTTAACGCATGCATGTAAATATCCCTTCAACTTTCACCCTCCTCCAATCCACAAATAATCCCTCCTCAACATTCTCTGCATATTTACAAATGAAAACATTCTTTCCCTTCATTTATTACATCTTCATCTCCAATATATTTTTATATTTCTCTATAAACAATGCCCTCTCTCCTAAATAGTAATAATTATTACACTTCGCGGAGAATAAAACCCTTGTATAACATTTCTCTCGTACATTAAATCTACATATTTACATGGAATTCTACCCTGGGACTCCCCAGCTGCATTCCTTTCATTTCTTCATCCACCCATTTTGTCCGGAGAAAATGTCATGTAAATCATTCTTAGTACTATTTCCAATAGCTTTTCTCCAATATATCAAAAATGTGTAAAAAGTACCTAAAAGCTCATCTCCACTGCGGTTCCATTAATCTCTCTTCTTTTTTCCCATCTCCCGCATTCAGCTCACTCAATGAAAATGTGCTCATGCGGAATGTTATCGGGCTCTGAGAGGATTCATCCATTCATAGCATATTTAATCGAGCAGTATGGATCAATCCTTTAAATTGGGGGATTCAAATTTTCACAAAAAACAATGGTCCATACATGGAAAGAGCCGTCCTTGTAAAAATCCCGCCCCAAAAATTTAATGAAAACTTATAACAGCTTTTACCTTTTATGGAATATTAAATTTCAGTGAGAAAAAAACCTGTGGCTTGAAATTGATAAGATACCTATGTGTAGCCTTATCTCCCATACAAATCTATTTGTAGGAGACAAAATAGTACGAAGATCGTCCTCCTTTAAATGTACATACGTACATATGTATGCATGTACGCGGATATGCACATGACAATATTAATGTACATAAATACACTTGTAAATACACGTGTATGTATTAACATACGTAAAAACACATGTATGTACATACTAAAAGATACGTAAAAACCCGTGTATGTATTAATATAGGAAAAAACACATGTGAGGATTTTGACACATATGTACATAAAATGTATGGCAAATATACGAAGTGAGAAGTTCCTGGTTGATGTTGAATGGCTAAAGAGGCAAAGTTCCACTGGTTTATAAGGTGAATCATAGGAGCCCTCAATAAGTTTTTCACTGATATAGAGAAAAGCACATAGAAATATACACACGTCCATACGTATTTTAGCATTACATGGTATTTTCGTATATTGAGACTCATTCACTCCTTGTTTGTTCCCTTTCGCTTGGCTTCCTCCACATCTGATGAGCTTGTAGATATTTCCCTTTTAGCTCAACTTTTAGTAGTAGTAGTAAGTGGAGAGGGAGGACAAACCGCAAAAGAGCTATAGAAATGTTGTAGAGGATGGTCGGGGTTTTTCACCAATGAACAATTTTACAGCAGATGTTCACTTTGGGTGAAATTAGAGACCCATGCCTTGAGCAGACACTCACTCAGTCAGTCAGCCCTTAGAAAATGTACACATACATGAGCCAAATCCTAGTGTGTAAGCTTCAAAAATGCTTAACAAGCTCTTTTGTATGTCACTCGTCAGTGTGACGGGAAATGTGGAAGGGCTTGGAAGGAAAATGTGTGAGGAGGATTTTCATATAAACAACACCTTACTCAACTTGGTCTGACTGAGCACATGCTACACTTTTAGACAGTAGTGACAAAAAATCCACACATATGGAGCTAAATATGTATATGTGTACTAACAAGTGCTTGATATGTGGTAGGAAAAAATTTCATTCATTCACCGTGACTACCCCAAAAATATGGTTTCTATTATTATTTCCCTGAATTTTATCCATGACTTGGAATTGAACTGCGGTCTTCTCTCCAATTGATGAGTTTCTTTATCTCTGGACACATTTTCTCACCGTGTGTGCTGCTACAGACAACAGGCATTTTTATATCCATGACAAAAAAAGTAAAATGTCATTTCCCTATTTTCTTTGGTCCTTTTTCGTATAATAAAACTCTAATAATTATGGCTGTACTAGAGCATAGGCAAATTGTACATGAGGCAGATGGTTGTAGGTTCTGGGGCTTCTCATATATAATTTCATGGTTGTGGTTGGTTCGTTCTATGTGTGTAGCGAATGAAAATGTGTTTTTCTCTTAATAAAGGAAAAAGTATTTTCTTATTTTCAAGGTTTTTCCCTGCCCTTGTAGAATTTCATGAACAAATGCTCATATACTTTTACATCTGCTCCCTTTTAATATTTCTTGGATTTGATTTTAATATTGTGTGTAGTTTGTCCGAGGATATTTTCATTTATTGTCAAGGTTATTATTATCCGGGATGATATTATGTACCTTGCTGTGTAATGTGGCCGGAAGTTCTAAGGATGGAGTGGATATTTACGACAATATGACAATATTTCCAATGGTTCAACCCAAATTTCCATGGAATTGTGGAGCATTTCGATGGATTTAACCGGGAGCGGTAGGTTCGCCTTGAACATGCCAAATTGACCCGGTATCTTTATCTTTACTCTGATTTATGTATCGTGCATTCTTTGCAACTCAAGCTGTAGCTTCCATTTCATTTCATTTCAACTTTATTTACGTCTTATACCTGGATCAGTACATAATGACTGTTCTCCCTCCAGTAAGAC
>JAQFXU010001462.1:0-28840 GCA_034693705.1 Spatulosminthurus flaviceps | reverse complement strand
TTTGCGCAAGCGAATGATTCAAAAGTTGAATATTCTACTTCTTGCGAGTCACAAAAACGCATCTTCGTAAAAATAATCATAATAATTACATTCTTTGCCCCTTTCAGTAAAAAAATCAAAATATATAGAATCAGGACGTGGCTTTTTGCGCTTTCCAATATATTATAATGCGTCCAATAATTTTTTAAAAGCGTTAAAATCTCTTTTCAAGTTATTTCGGCGTGGATATTAAAAAGAGATTTTGGTTACTTCATGGAGAACGAAACAAAACAATAACAATTTGGTAGGCTGAAAGCAAAACAATAACAAAACTAATTCCACCAAAATGCTAGCGTTTACTACACGTGTTTGGAATATCATAAATGTAGTGTTTCTTCCTCCATATACTAAAAAATAGTTCCCCATATGCTAAAATTTGAAATAAAAAAAAATTGCCGCTCACATTCTTTGAATATAACTCAATTCACGGGTGTCACTAAAATTGCATGTAAAAAGTAACTACACCTTAACCATTTTAGCTTAATGGACACAAAAAAAATTTTTTTCGGCACGGAACATAATTTTTGTGCTAATGAGGATAACTTTTATACACACAAACATTTTTTTAATGCACGCATCATATTATGAGAACAAAACAATATTGCAATTGTAACATTACAAAACAAAAGTTTCACTAACAATAACAAAACAAAATCAGCTGGAACAAAACAAAATTGGCGCTGTGATTTAGTTTTTTTAGTATACAACACAGTAACAAAACTACACGTACAATATTACAGCACTAATTATTAGCTTTGTTTTCAAGCTCCAAAGGAATTTCCCGATCAACGTCAAAACAAGTGTTAAAGTGTTTTCATTGTTTCGAATACCCTTATTATACAGGCTTGTGAAAAGTACAATGAAATTGATTTATCGATAATTTAGGTATGCGCTTCTCAAAATTTTTGTCCAAAAAATTCTTAGTGGAACAACGCGTTGTTTAATGTTATTAAAGACCATGTCTGAAATTATAATGTATGTACATATATTTAACTCGGGAAAGTGCAATCGGCGTTGCGACCGCGGGAACCGAATTTTCGCCGTTTTCTACATACCCTCGTGAGGCTTTGTCCAACTCTCATCCTCGTCCTCAATTTTAAGATTGTGTGATTTAGCTGGCTCCGCTCACCTTATGTAAGGGAATGAAATTTGAGTTTGTCCTCGCCATTAACCCTGTGATGCTGCGGGGTGAAGCTGAGACATGACTCATTCCCTCGTGAGGCTGCCCATTCAGTCACATGAAAACAATGACAACATGATTTCAAAAAGCCGCTAGACAAACCTTCCCACCCCTTCTAACCCCCCGTGAAAATGTGTTCAAATTCCATTTTTACTTAGTTATAACGGGAAACTTCATTTACACGCAGATATTTTTTGACAATATTATCGTATTGGAGTAATGGAAGCCATGAATAGCATGGTCAATGAGCCTATAGAACTTAAATACTTTTCACATAGGTCAGTCCTCCCAGGTAGAGGAATCTAAGAACGGAGCCACAGCGGGTGGTGTTTTATATAGTATCGACCCTTTTATTTTAATTTTAAATATATCAACCCGAATAAATGTCCAAACATTATTCATGCCTACTGTTGCTCATGTCATCAGAGAATGGCTGTGAACAGTGACAAAAAACACGTCCTTGACTTGTGCAGTGAATTTACAGCTTTGCAGGAAATATTTCAGGTATTTTTTGGTTTATTTTATTTGATCGTGTTTTCGTTAATTACAATGTATGCAGTTATTAAGAGATTACAAGCTAATGAATCCATATTGTTTAATAATTTTATAACCGTGGCTTTCAATATACTTTTAAAATTAATGTGTTGTTAATACAACCATTCTAACAGACAAGGAGCTTAAAAATGAACCAACATTTAATGGAGGCCTCACGTGATAAAAGTCCTGAAATTCGAATTGTCTCGGTTGTTTCACTCGCTGAAAAGACTGGCGAACAGCCGAAGAAGAAACATTGCGGGGCCCAGACAAATAAAATCGCTTCAGGGAAGAATACCAATGAGGATTCAAATGAACGGCAATTCAAGTGCGATTACTGCAGTTATGTAGCAACTACAGCCTCATCACTGCGAACGCATAATAAGCGTCCTATTGGACCTACACTGAAGTGCTCAAAATGTTACTTCACTTCTTGCACTCTGAATTTACTTCAAAGACATATGAAAAAAATTCATATGGGTTGCAGTATTCCAACGACAGGTTCCCAACCGTTGGGATTACTAAGGAACTGCATCAAGACTACTGAAATTTCAAAAATCGGGAATGATTGTAAAGTGGATGCACCCAAAAATGGAACGAAACGCTTTCACTGCGATCGTTGCTCTTATTCGACAACTATCGCTCTAAGTATGAAGGCGCATTTTACCCATTGGAAATGTACACCTGTGCTTTGCTGCCCGATTTGTTCGTTTACGGCCTGTTTTCAAATTGCTTTGTCCAAGCACATAAAACTGGTTCATCAAACCTTGAAAAAGAGTTCATAGAAAAGTATTCCGTTCATGTTCAGTAAGAAGGTTCAATTTCGAATTTTGTGGTGTTATTATGGCACATTAAATAAATGACATGCATAAGTTTTACAGAATCGCTGGTATTTAAGGACTTTCTACAATTCACAAATACTTGTTAAAGAATTAGGACAACAATAACCTTATTTTGTGTTTGTTCTACTTTTTAAAAGCTGAGATGTGAGTTTCAAAATTTTATTTAAGGACCCCAACAAAATATAAGATTTTTTAGATTCATTATTATTTTTAAGTTCATTAGTTAGAACAATTTCCTAACTTGCAAATATTTTTTATATCTAGTTTAAATTATTTCTGAACATTGTTCTTAACTGGTTTGTTAATGTATGATTTTATAAACCTAAATTTAAAAAAAACTAAACATAACTAAATGTTTTTGCAATGTGACAGATAATATTATTTGTTTAGATGTTTACTTTAATGTTACTTGGTTTCTTGAAAAACATTTGGGACCATTTGTAAAACTTCGAATAGCGTTAACTTATTAATTTTTTGTAGATCTCTCATATTTTCCGACAGATTCATTATTGCTCAGAATCCATTTTCATCTATATAAATGTGTTCGATTTAATTTGATTGAGATTAGGATAACATCAAACTAATCCTGTAATGTCTTACCTCAATTTTGACAAATAGCTACAGGCTGCATGTTTATTGAGGATGTAAAGAGTCCTAAGAAATGGCAGTGTAGGTCAAAATTAATTATTTCCAATAAACCTAATGTTTATATGTGAAAAAATCTGGGCTCTAAGATTATTTTTCTTTTGTTCACCACTGGCTCTATTGCACCCTTTCAGTTGTTTGTATGGACAATATAAGAAAGTGATTTTTTGAAAGGACGGGCTAAACCATTGTAAACAATTGAAAGATTTTCAGAATAAATATTTAATTGGGTTAACATTTTTATAATTGATTTTGCTGGAAAAAATATTGCCATCTAATACTCATGCAATTAAGGGTGGCTCATACGAAAAACATGACACATACGCATCCCTCAGCCTTGCCGTTAAAATTTGACAGATGATAATGCCTGCAAAATTATATTGTACTCGTGGGGTCGAAGGTGAAGACTGAATTATCTTCAATACAAGTACATCTGAATAACTTCTAGACAAACCTTTCAGGCTCGCATTTTCAAAATTTTAATTACCAGTAGAAATGAGGGGTGATGATCGAAAAAAGTCGTCGTGAGAATTACGGGAAAAGATAACTGTCTCGCCGCCTGTGGGGTGATTGCGAATGTTAGACGAATCTTTCGATGACTGCCTTGTGAGAGCAGAGCGTGGGAGGAACAAAATGTCCATCACTTTTGACTTATGTTTGTTCTTAGTTAATTTATTAGTGAAATTATTTTACTGCTACATTGTAGCTGGATGGCTGTACTGATGATCCCAGAAAGCCTACGAAGTTAATGAGATTGTTAAGATGGTTGGCAACTCTGAAAAATCTGCAGATCTGTTTCGCGGGTATAAAACCACATTTTTAATTGAAATTATTTATTAAAAACCTAAATAATCACCTTTTTAACCGTTGATATATCTGGATTATTAAGATCCATAACCATTCAAAAGTATTCTAGATAAGGGAAGCTTGACTAGCTAGATAAGATATCTTTGACACTATTAGTAGCAGCAAAACCACGTGTACTGGCAATTCTGAAAGCTGAAATGTTAGGCTTTCAGAATCTACCACACTTAATGTCTCTCTGTGATGTACTTCCAATGTTATAATGGAGACAATTTCCTTAAATTTCTCGTTTTTACAGCCCTGTCTTAAAAATAGATGCTCAAATAGTAAGGAAAAAGCGCTTTCACAGAAAAATCTACATAGTGTTTCTTTTAAAATGAGACCATGCTCAACTGTCTACGTTGAGGTGTTCCATAGGGCCATAGGGGGTAGAATTTGTAAACGATGTCACCCTATTTACCTGTGTTAAAAAAATCGACATCCAAGCCCATAGAGGCCCATGTAGTAAGGTTGGAAGGGCGAAATCTCAGAGGATGGCGTAATTTACTATAGTGTACCACAAAAATTACGTACATATATCTATTTATTCACCACTTTATTTTTCGGGAAATTTTGAATTGACGCCAACGGGTCAAAAAACACGTTGTGACATAAAACTGATTAGTTATCAGTAAGTGTGGTGAGCATCTGTGGTAATTTATGTTTTGTCGACGATAATGTTAATTTGAGGCTTCTGTATTCTGTACGATAATCGGTTCTTGTGCATTTTATTTGATTTACTGTATAGGATTTGCAAATAAGAAGTACAGTGAATCCAATTGAAGGCATTATTAATTATTGGACACTTTACTAATTAAAATTTACTTTACGAAATATTTCCTAAGGGAACTTGAAATCCAGTTTTTTTCCCTGTGGTTCAGGAATTCTTGCATGGCAGCGGAAGCCTTGGTTGTAATAAATGTAATCCCAATTACCCTTATGAAGAATATCGTGAAAGTAATCAATGTACATTTAGTCGAACTCAAACTACCCGAGCATCCAAAGATAGACTCACTCAGCGAAGTACATATAGGATGAACTGAAAAATATGTACAAAACCACATGTGTGCATTTTATAACACAAGCCAAACCAGTAAAGAAAAATCATCGCTCCGCGATGCGCTCTTTGTATGCGAAGATAAAATGTCACTAGAATGTTAATACGTTAGAATACCGAAGGAAATCACGTCGTCAAACACATTGGCCTTTTGAACTTTGTGTAGAGAATAAGAGAAGCTCATCAGTGCACCTGTCCCGTCGTGTTTTAGTGTCTCCTTTGGCTCCTTGATGTCACCTTTAAAAGACCTTTACAGGTTAGAACTCATACATGCAAAAAATCACTCAGCGTGGGGTGTTGGCTATTTCCCCGGTCAAATAATCAAACCCGGCGTACCCGAAACCCCGGTATGTTGCCAAATCTCATCAAACATTAAAACCCGGGCGGACGTAATCACGTAATTACCCCGACCGTCCTAAGAACTCATTCCAGTTATTTCAAATTTCAACACATTCCGGCGTTCCAATGCTGGGATATAGCAGTGGCCACTTGCAAGAAGAGAAAATTCCCCCAGCATGGGGTAAAAGCAAGTGTAAATGTTTTCATGATTTTTCCGGGACCCAGCTACGTACCCCTTACATGAAAAAAGAATATTTTGGTCAGTTTCCTCACCAACGGGTAACGCCGTTGTCGGTTCTTGTTGTATGTTTAATCATGACCAACACATAATTCCAACGAAAAGCAGCATTTCAATGTAAAAGAATGGATTCTGATGCTGGCGGAACTACTACAGTTTAGAGGAACTACTAAATCTTGTATTTAAAGACGAGCATTGTTGTTAGCAAATATTTAATAGTGTACCACGCAACATTTACAATCATATAAGTTTATAATTTGGCTTTCTACATCACACAAATAAATTCTGTGTACTTAATTTTCTAATTTCATTTACACGTCAAACTTATTTATTTTAATTGAAAATAGTTCTGAATTACTTGGATGGACACGCTAGCCACTTTAACTATAAGTAGGCAAAAATTACGAGACTTTAGTAGTACCACGTGTCTCAATGGATCCATGGTATATTTTTGCTTGAACAAGTCCAGGATCATTTCCAGCACAAACGTTGCCACGGAGAAACCGATGCAACATTTATAAACAAACAAAATGCCTTCAATCAATGAGTCTTCCAGTGGCAATGGTTCCGCCTCATTATCCACCAAGTTCTTTACCAGAGAAATTCCAAACTTGGACAGCAACTTCTCTTCCGGCTCATTCTTAAATAATCTCCACAAAAATTGCCGGATATCTAACCTCTGACCACACCACCGACAAGTATGTTGCCACAGCTGATAAATTCCCGAATCCCTGAGAGTGCCCAGGGTTTCTAAAATTACATCTCCATTTTGTGTCCTTACGATCTCGTGCCATTGAAGACTGATAAAAGGCTGGGAAGTGACGTAATATGGGCGTCGAAATAATCGCGATAAAATATTCGTGTCCAACACGTGGCCACTATCAGTCACCACAGCAAGGCCTTTCCTTCCATAAATTGTACGAAACATGTCCGCAGGGCTATCCCCTGGTGTTAATATATCCTTGAGAACCCCTGAATTCTCGATGCCATTAACCACTTGGCCCAACTCCTCAAGGAACGACTGGTAGTTGCCGTTTTGAATTTTAGCAAGATTTTTCCCACTAACATACGTTGTATTTAGAATGCACAAAACCCGGTCGTCTGCCCAGAAGGAATAGTGTTCCGCCAAAAAATCCGAAACAGATTTGGGTATGACCCGTAGACTAGGGCAAATAGTGGTACTTTTAATGACGGCCAAGTAGGAATTGGTCAAGAACAACACACAAAATATCCAAATGGAATATTTTATTTTACAGGAAGCTTTGACGCTGCTAACTTGAAAAACCATTGGGGCCAACAGAAGGAAGATTCCCTCCACGTAAGTCGTAGTTTTCAAGTACATCTTGAACAGGGCTGTGACTATTAAAAGTGTCACCAAAAGCAAAAACCAAATGTGATTACTAAATGGAATTGTCAAGTCTGAGAGAAAAACCTCTGCTGAGTCTCCTTCGTTGTACAAAAGTTGGAAAGATTGGAATTTTGAAAAAAATTCTTCCCCAAGATGGTGAGGGGCGAGTTCCGGTAACATCCACACCTGCGTTATTTCCGCCTCAACTTCATCTCCTGGCTGGAAAGATTTTGAATATCTCATGGTGAAATTATATTTTTTGGCCAGAATCAAAGGGAGACGTAGATCGCACACTTTTTGACGTACCACTCTGTTGAAGGGCATCGCATGGATTTGGTCGTACGTGCTTGGTTCAAAGTCTTCAAAATCGTACGAATAGATTGGTCTCAGATGCAAATTTTTCCGCTCGTTCCCCAAGCGACTCTTGATTTTCCCAATATCCTCAACTTTTAAAGGGGTAATGCGATCCGTCTTCCTAGTTAGATATATATGTTCGTAGGTGTCAGTCAAGATTGAAGGAGTGAATTTGATTGGATTGAGGTCATGTAGTTGGATAATGATGAAATTGTATGGTAATAAAATGTTACTACGAACATCTCGAAAGTAACGGCTTCCTTTGATCTGCATATTTTCAAAGAGTATGAACACGTCGTCCCTGTAATTTGCTTCTTTCAGGTAGAGATTTTTCAAAAAGGGTCTAATTGGATCAACGTAATTACGAAGGGATCCGGAAATAAAAACGAAGCAGAAATTTTCTTTGGAAAATATTTTTTTCTCCTTTACCAGCTTCCGACCATTTTGAATTTGCATTGGAGCGTCCAATAAAGATATTGCAATGAGCATTGGCTCCAGTAAAGTTTCCAGGAACAATTCAGCGTTGAAGTGGGTGATGGTAAAATCACAGTTTTTAAAAGGCTGGAAAATCTGCCAAAGGTTATTTCCCTTAGGCTGGTCTTGGCGGGATAGTGCCACCACGACATGGAAACTTGTGAGAAGAAAAGCTGAACGGAGCATTTTCTATAATAATTAAATTTATAAATTGAAATAAATGGGTAATGCTTCAAGTCCGGGTGGATGATACACTTTGTCTGGTGATCGAGAAAAATGCAGCTGCTTTTATAGCCCATGAAAATGTAGTTGAGGTTAAGTGGCACGTGTGGAGATGTTCAAGTTTGGGCAGGTCGTCCGTGTAGGCAAAACTGCTATGGGATTTCCTTTCCAATTACAAAAACAAAATAAGAAAAAGAGAAGTGCGATTTGAAGTGGAGATTTAATTTATTAAAGATGAGTGAGAGAGATCGATATTATAAATGGAAATGATATTCTGAGCAAGTTGTATAATCCATCATTTTAACGCCACTAGGGTTGTTCAAAAAAAGTACATCAGCTTACGCCGTTCACACGAACTTTGCAAGAACAATAATTCTGCGGAGTTAACCACTTTAGCTGAAAAATCTGATACGTAGCGGAAAAGCCTGCACACCCTGGCATTCCATTTCCCCACCTATGCTAGTTTGGAGGAACAAATGCCAAAAAAGGTTAGCCATTGCACACCTTTGGTTGACACATTGATGTCCAAATCAGCTTAAAAAAAACGGAACTTCGCGTTTTGACCAAAATACAAAATCATCAACTTTAGAAGTTGAATTCCTTTTTTCGATAGGCCTTATCCAAATGCATCTTTTTGCAAAAAAGAATTTCTCTGGCTCCATGCTAATGGTCACATAGCAGGACCCATTGTAAATTTCTTTAACATGGATTAAACGGCGAGACAAGGCCCCAACTGCAGGGCTGGAGCAAAAAGTATGCAATGGTATTGAAAATGTAAAAATTGGAAAAATATGGAGATTTTTTTGTATAGACCAAGAATTTCACAGAATGTGGTTACAGGCAGTGCCATAGCTTCAAAAATTGGCATTTTTCGCATTTTTCGCATTTTCCGTTTTAAGTGTGCATTGAAAAACTTTACGAGGCTTCCGTGTAAATGGTGTGGTAGTGTGTTGTGGAAGATTTTTGTAGCTATCCGTAGCTGCACTACTCATGTCTCTATATTTATTTTATTAGTTACCCTTACTACCGTTCTAAATGGCAGAATGGATTATAGGGGTGGAATACAAACCTTGTAGCATGGCGGAACCCCACCCTGGATGGATAGAGATTGTGAGTGCCCAGAGAAAAGTAATACTACTTTTATAGATCTCTTAAATGTAGTTCAAGTTAAATTGCTAAAGTGAGTGGACATGGGCAACATTAAGCATGGATCGATTATTTCCTTCTAATAAATAATAAACAGAAAAATACGAAATACATATCTACATTTTGTAATTTTGTACCAACTCCTACATAGGTATATGGGTGTTCTATAGTCCATCTCTCACTCACCTATAAAAACTCAAAGAAATCCATTTTCTTTTTTTGCATTCACATGCAAAATTTTGAATTAGATCAGCATAAGGCTTAAATTTCCACTTTCACTCAATCCCATAGCGGGTTACAAGGCTCTCATCTGTACACCCCTTGGAGAATGAATTCTTTTAGTAGCATTTTTCCATTGCTTCTTACTTAAATGTTATGATTAAAATAAATGAAATCATTAAAATGGAAATAGTCGCAGGCTACGGGCATCTTTACTTTATTTGGGTACTGAAATTATTCTTTCAGGTCCCAACGTTTTGGACAGGGATTTGAAGTAACCACACATTTAATTAAAATAATAATAATAATAATAATAATGCAACTTATATTACTTAACCTTATGGCAGTTTGAAAACAAAACGTTTGTTCGGTAAATAAAAATTATTGAGTAGATTCAGTATTCTCTGTAAGTATAAATCTATGTATTTACACGCAAATATCTTAACACAATAATGATTCTTAGCAACCAGTAAGAAACAACTAACAAGTTATAAGTATTAACAGTTATAATAATTAAAACTCTCATCCTTATCCATCACCAGGTTCTTTATGTAAAGGTAAACCTAAAATACTAAAAGTTTTGGCTATCCTATACGAACTCATATCTTTCATTTGCTTTTCAAAATCTTGATAGAACTTCCCAACCAACTTGAGAAATTCCTCATCATTAACTGTCCAGGGCTCACAAGTGACCCGGAAAGATTCAAACTCATAGCGAAGCTGGTGATTAGCATAAGATTGTTTAATTTCCAGGAGACTTCGAACAGGTGCATTAGCATCATGTAAAAATAATTGGGCTATTAATAAATCCCAATAATTTTCTCTTTTCAACCCCCCACACAAATAACGGAGCCTGAACTGACTTAAAATCTGCTGGAATTTCCAATCCGGAACTAATGTAACAACCATAAATTTCTTCGCCATCAACTTATTCTTCCATTCTTGCTGCAGAAGGGATCTCCAAAAATCAAAGGCAGTTTGCACCGGGAACTGCTCATCATTCAACTCATAAATATTGAGATACACACTGTACAAAGCAGAGAAGGCAATATAAAAATACACTGAGGCTGTGAGGAAATGCACGGAGCCAAAAATATCGTTGAAAGAAACCACATAATTGTTTAGACGATTGTGAGCCGTGAAGATGAACGTCCCGATTGAATTTATAGGCCCCACGTTACTTGAGAACGTTAAATTATTACAGGTCGAGGCATTGAAGGTGGATTCTTTAGACTCAAATAATCGATCATTCCTTGCTTTCAGGATCCCACTGGTTATAAGCACAGAGATTGCTGCCACAAGGAAAGGGATTAACTGCAAAAGACCCATCCAGAATCGGAATCTTATCGTACGGAATTTGAGGAACCGTGAACTGAAGGAAGTGAAGCGGATCATATGTGCTGTGAAAACATTTATCCAGCGATCAATTAAGTCCGAGAAGAAAGTCGGGGCTCCCAACGGTGGATTCTCCAGCGTCATTCTCAAGGGAATACATAATTCCAGAAGGATCCAATTAGATATGAATAATGTGAGGATGAACACAACAGCCAGGATTCGATTGATTGCCAGGAAGAATGAGATGGAGTAGAACCGGTGGACTATACAAGTACATAATAAATTGCACATTAAAGATAAACAAATCATTTCCATTGGCAGTGTTCCACCTGCACCAACTCTCTGAGACATTAATCCGTTTCTCTTACTATTTAAAAATAGGTGACAGAAGAAGCTAAAAACAGTGGAGACGGTGGACTGGAGTTTAAGGTTGATCTTTCTTTGGAACTTTGATCGGCAGTAGTCGAGGAAATGCAAGGGCTTGACGTAAGCCATGTAGCTATTTGTATAGCTCGTAGCTGCTTTTGCGGACGAGAAGATGCAGGACACAATCATAAATAAACGATTAGCTATAACAAAAAACCACAAGAACATTTTTTTAAACCAAAGTTTTCATTATTAACTTTTCTCCATCATTGTGTGTTGGCATTTTCGTAAATATAATTCTGACTTTCTGACATTTCTTTCGTCTTGTATAGAAATTTTGACAAAAGCTCACCATCTTCCCAAGTACAAACGCTGAACCTATCATGTTTCTTAAATGTGAGGTACATTTGTAGAAGTGCCATTGGAACATTCTTGATAAATACTTCAATTAATTTGTAGTGAGACCGACCGAGATCTTCCCTTCGGATGGCCAAAATGCAACGAATTTCAACCCTACAAATCAATATTAATAATTTCAATCAATTATTATACAATCCATAATTACAAGTGCAGCTACTGTTTTATACAGAACATTAATTCAATAACAGCGAAGTGTCTCACTTGGTTAATTTCTTCCTCAACTGAAACTGCTGCTTAACTAAACGATTCCGGTCTTGATTGTGGCGATATGTGGAATAATACCTGTTGTGGAAATATTCGGAGCAGTCCGTAAATTAGAATGATTAATACATAAAAATATATTAACATTTTTATTTGAGTTGAACCCATGAATCCCTCTCATTTCAACCTACATAAAACTGCCTGAAAAAATAAACAAGAGCCTCTCCTCCAAAAAGATGATGAATCTAAATCAAGAGAAAGAACCTGTGGCAAAGCTGGTCATCACCTGTTACCCTTCTTCCCTCTATATAATAAATACTTGGGCTACCAACACTCTTTCCTTGAAGAAGAATGCAAATGCGGTGACTCAAAAAGTATCTTATATTTAGACAGATGAGATAAGTGTAAACACGGACTCACCAAATCGGTTTCCAGATCGTGAGGAAGCTAAAAATAAACTTAATAATGAGAAACTTGGGTCTTCTTTCAAATCGAGGGAATCCACCGGGGATGACTAGTAAACTGCAAAGAAATATTTCATTTTTACATTCTATTTTTCACATGCAAATATAGAAACAAATTCCGTTATATCATATTTATTACATTATTACTATACATGACCAAGTAAGTAAGGATTTATTAAAAAATCGTACTTGGAATATTCAAAGAGCGCAAGAACAATACAGGAAACTGAATGGAGCAAAATAGTAGCTCCAACATCCGTGTAATTACTCTCTCCAATACTGAGTATGATATTTGTAAAGAGCATGAAAAAATCCCATGTCCATTCCGTGAGGTCAAGGATTAGGCTGAGTCCTCGTCCAGAAATGGGGAAACCCATTTTAAACCATGCTATCATGGATTTATCCACTTCCGTAATTTCATGCTCTGTGAAATATTTAAAAACATAAAAAATGTATTAAATTAATTGGTCCTTCAAGTAATTTTGCAATAATGTTTTATAAGAGAAAAAAATCATATTTAAAATTTATCTTCCTAATTAAAACACCCACCTCCATACAACTCTCTAAATAGGTCTTCATTACTCCCACTCCAATTGGACAGGACATCTATAAATTCCCATTAATTTTAATTATTGCCACAAATAAAAAAAATTAATTAGGCATGCGCTTTAACAATTCCAGTACTCATCACCTGCTGCGATGTCCTCCCTCGTCAAGTCTTCCATCTCCCTCGCTTCTTCCTGCAAACAAAAAAAACGTTTCAGGACTCTCTCACTCCCTCCAAATTCCATGCACTCCCCTTTACCACCCGCACCCGTAATGTCCATAAATAAATTTACCCCTTTGCAAATTCTTTTGACAATGAAAATTAAGTATGTGTAAAAAAACTGGAACAAAAATAAATTTTATTTAAGTAAATTGTATAGTAGAGCACAAACACATTGTCTCATATCATTAAGCATTTAACACCAATTTCATCCAAACAACACACGAACGAATTGCGCGTTGAGCCATGATTCCCGGAAATGGCATTATTAAAATGACAATTTGCAATATCTCAAGTATAACAAATGTCAAATGTTGACAATGCAAATCATACCACTAAAAATCAATTCACACCCCTTCCCGTTCAACCCAAACATCTCTCTCAACACCATATTTGGTGGCACAAAGCCCATGCGGTGCCCCTTAAAATTAGCACACAAACACGCACACAAACTACTGCAATATTAAAATAATCAATTTTGAACCTCTTGGTAAACAAATTCGGGAGAAATTTTTTCCCTTACCTCAAAATCTCGTCTATGTGGCGCAGCCATAATGTCTAAAAATATCTAACACTTTACACACACACACTCCAAAAAAACACAAACCACTTTGAATCTATCAAGTAAAATCACAATTCCGGCTCAGTAGAATCCACATCTTCCTCACGTTTTTATTTTTTTCCACTCAACATATTTTCCCTCACTTTATTTTTCCACTTAAAATATTCAGAGTTAAACTTGTAAATCTCACGACACCAAACACTAGTAAAAAGAAAATAATATGTGATGTGCACAATTCAAAGGGGGCATATTTCGGCTGAGAGTCATAATGCCGCACCTCTTAACACACTAACAGAGAGGAGAGAGAGGAACAACGAGGAGTTATTAAATAGTGAGCCCAACAACTCTCCAAGACGACTGACTCTCAGACTCGACTCTACAAAAGTCAAACGTCAATTCAATGAATGAGCTTCGTACTGAGTGTGAACGACCATCGCATCGTAGCATGTACAAAAAAAATATAGGAAGGAAAAAACCTTTGGCTGTGTATGCAAAATATTTTTCTCTCAGAGCCTCTCTCTCTCTATCTCTCGATAATTTTCTACTGAGAATTTACAGTCATGGCTCTATCATTATTTCTCTTGCCTTTGATCTCATCCTTAGCCTTTCTATTGATTTTGATACCTACATCATATTTATTTTTGTAAAAATTAACATAGGAAAAATTACTCTTGGAGAACAGCGTATACTTTCACATATGCAAAAGTACAGTCACATTTTATTGCTACAAATATGTAGGGCTTTCTGCATGCGAAAATAAAATCATTAGAATGTTATTAAGTTGGAATACAGGAGGAAATCACGACATGAAACACATTTTCGGGGTTAGTGCATTGAGGAAGAGAATAAGAGAAGAAAAGGAGCTCGGTGCACCCGTCCCGTCGTATTTTAGTTTCTCCTTTGGCTCCTTCACCTCCCAAAGACCTTTATAGGTTAGAACTCACACATGCAAAAAAACACTCAACCTCAACCTGTGAAAAAGCACTCTTTCCACATATTGATCATTTTAAAGGGAAAACATGGTAATTAACTTCCTCTTTCGTGTAATGTAAAATCCGTGACAAAATAAACATAAGAAAGGACAGAGAAAATTCTCCGAGCACAATTTTAGCGCCTGGCACTGCTACTCCTAAAATCTTGGATGTTACTTTCAAGAGAGGATTTAAATACACTCATATTTTGATAGCTGTGGTCCAATAGAAGAGCTATAGTCTTCACCCAGTAATTTGCATGAGAGCGGTTGTATTTTATTACTGTACATAGAGTATAGAGATTCACTCTGGCTTGTTCAGTGTGTTGTTCAGCTCTGCCTCGGGGAAATGAAAAGTACATAACAAAATGTGAGGTGAAGTATTCCTCATGAATACAAATTGACTTTAAAGCTTGAGCTAAAAGCTGGGCACGTTAAATATTCACAATAATAAAATCTAAAACTGTAAGTCACACTAGCAATATAATTATGATATGGATTTTAGTTTTATGTGATAATTATTGTTATATTGTAGAGTTTTAAGATGAGGGATTGCTTATCTAAAGAATGTAAAGAATAATATTACGGAACATTTCAGTATGTTTGAGGGAGTCGTCCACACGTGTGACCACAAACTCTGCTCAAGCATTTCTTTGAAGGAAGAGTTTACATTGGTCTATAATATAAAATATCATAGCGAATCTTCAACAATGCAAAAAACTGGGAGCTGATGTAGCATATAGAGGATGCTGCAAGACATTTTGTGTATATAGTTTGTAGCGAAAAAGTCCCTTAGAAGATCGAGAGAGAGAGAGAGACAATCACCCTGACTCATCTTCGTGGATTTACACTGAGCAGTTTGAGCAGTAAAAAGTCTGGTATTACAAACCTATGCTGTTTTCAAGGCTAAATGGACTGAAGTTTCATGTTTCAAGCACTTTTCTCTCTCTGCGTACATGTTCGTTTGTGTGTGTGTGTGTGCCTTGTTCTCCAACAAGAGACAAAATCATCGTTAGCAAAAGATGAGCATGCCATTATGGATTGTATTCTATAGGTATTTAATGCAAGTGTATATGCTATAGTAGAGAGTATAGAGATGAGGATTCTGATGAGCTAAATTAGGGTAATAAAAGAAAAGACATAAGGGAACGAATTGAAAGTAAACACAAGTGTGAGCTCATAACGGGAAAACGTGTCAGGGGTAGAGTGTAATGCTGGAACAAAATGAGTAATAAAATACGAGAGGCTCACTTTTTGTAGTGCAGCAAATATTTGTGGATGGAGAATGATTTACAACGGGTTTATTTGTCTTGGGATTTTTCATTTTTGTTAAAGTGCAAAAGGGGCTAAAATTTTCGGAACGTTGTGAGAAAAACAAAACTATAGCCCCTTTTGCATTTTAAACGACGATGTAAATAGGAACTGAATTACAGCAATTAGAAAAGTAAATGTTTGGAGGGAAGGATGGTTTTAAAGGTTTAGATGGTAATTAAAGCATAGAATTGCAAAGCATATGCTTTCGTTGCTCGGAACGGGCTTCAACCTTATTAATATTCATGGGACAAAATTGAAAGAAATTTTATAGGTTTTTATGAAGTCATGGATAATTATCACTTGTTAATAGAAAACATATGTAATTAGGTAGAAGGTGGAAATATATAGGATGTGTGAGGAGATGAATGGAAGGATGTTTTTGAAATGTAACTTATATAGAATACAATTTTTTTCTTTCAATAGGTTGCTAATAACTTAGCTGGGATAAGAAATTGTGTGAACATGATTCATAAAATAAGCAACGGTAGACGTGGTAGTTGTACTCAAAGAAAAGCAGTGCAATTTTTCGGAACACAGGAAGCTTTCATTTATCATGTGTGATTCATTGACCTGACATATTTTTAGAGTGTACTAGTTTTTAAAATTAAATTAAGGATAAACGAAATATGGTATAATATTAGATACATATCTTGCGAGTTTGATGTAGGTTTGATATATTTTTAGACAATTTTAAAAGTGAAGTTACAAAAGACAAGGTGTTTTCCCTGCGTGAACGCGAAATATTTAGAAGGACATAATTGATTGAGTTGTTCTGTTTTAAAATCTAATGGGTATTTTCTGGTCCCATTTAACTTAAGGCAGGTTGCGTTTTGAATTAAGCGAATAAATGAAGACATACTGCTATGGAACCCTAGATTAAAAGATTTTGGCAAATAATTATCTGGGTGAAAAATATTTGGACAATTACAAAGGTGCCATCAGTACTGGGCGCCGATACATCAATCTCTTTGAAGTTGTTTTCTTTCACAGCCTTGATGAAAATGGGGAAGGTGTCTAAGCAGGGATTTCTACCCGCTTGATATCACTTTCATATATGATTTGTTTCTTTAGAACTCTTGAAACTTAAATTGTACAACCAGAAATTTGGGCGTTTTTCCGTAACCTCGCTTTTAAGTACAAAACCCGTATAATGAAGTAACGAATATTTTTTATAGTTTGTATCGTAGAGTTTTGAAACAGCAAAGCTTTTTTGAATGATTGTATGTATATCCTGTGTTTTACGCACCCCATAATAAAAGGTTCAGAAGTTTATATGCAGAATAATTTCCCGGCAATAAGTCATGAGGAGAAATTAATCGTGTTATATAGTGTCGGCCAATTTCATGACACCCGAACAAACAAATTTCTTATGTTTGGTAATCAAATTAATAATATTAATCCCACTCAGTTTCGGGTTCACATCCCCCATAAAAATCGGCCTTCTCCCCCCCTGGACATGGGTTGAATGCTCCACCAGACATCCGACAGTTTGGGCAACCCGGACGAGTACGTGTGGGTTTGGGTCTGGGAAAGGATCCAGCTGCTTCAGATGATGCACATGAATATTTGGTATGACAAGTATGTCTGGGTGTCGGAGCAGCAAAAGAAGCCCATTTTCCTTTAGGACACACATCGTTTTCAGTTTTAGTGATGTAGCACCGATTTTCATAAGGAAATACATAATTATGATGGAATGTGCGAGCAGAACGTTCAGGACTGCTAATGACCCTGTTGTATTCATGAAGGCAGGGGTTATTTTGACATTTTGAAACGCCCGCTGTACTTGGCACTATCCACTGTCCTTCGGCGCAAGGTCCCTAATAAAAATCATGCTATGCATTTTCAAAACATTCTATTTTTTCATAAGATACTTGCCTAGTTTTCCCATTGTATAGTGATGTATGCATTTAAAAAAAAATTTAAATGGACCTGGTCAAATATATAGTAGCATCGATTTTTTTCGGGCCAATAAACACGTGGCCGACCGCAACGTTGTTGTGTGCAGCCACACTTTCCTATCCCCGGAACTTCATCCGTTATTACGACCACCATTGACCCCCTACAAGGACCTTTAAACCCAACCTTGTAGCATTTACGTGTTTCATTGAGGTAAATCCAATCGGGATAGGTATTACCACAAACTCTGCTGGCAAAAAAAATCATTTACTTTGGCTGTAGAAATATTTATGGAAATCTTTTGTAAATTTTCAAAACTTAACTCTGTTGTAAGTTTCTTACTTTTTACGTGATTCCAGCAATCCAGTATTTTCATGACTTAGGGTTGCAAGTAAGGCCGTGTCTGTAGTTGCATCAAAGGGTGATTCCGATAAATTAGTATTATTTTGACTTTGGACCCAATAGGGGAGGCATTGGTGGGTACACACTGCTAAAAGGACGACGAACACAATTTCAAAATTTTTCCTCCGGGTTGCCACCATTTTGGAAAGTGGAGAATCCGAATAATATTTGGATGAGAATAAAACCCAGAAATGATTTGCTTGAATAACTACGTTCCAGCACGAGATCTTTCTTCCTTTTAATGCAACTGAGTAGGAATGACCCTTTTATATAGAAGTCTGTAAATTCATCCTATTGAATGTATTTTATCTCAATGTTTATCTACAGAGTTAGCAAGTTGTAAATTTTCTAAAGAATTTTGTATTCGTGTTCGTTAATTATTATTAAATACTCAGAATGTGGTAACCTCTGACATTTGGCGTGTTAAGGAAAATTTGTAAAAAACTAATTTGACCGATTACGACACATATTTTTCCACGAAATATGATATCATTGGAAATAAAAAGGAAGAAAAAGTATTTTTCCGCGAACATATTCTACCTTTAGCACTTACTTAAATTTGGATGCATATAAGTTTGAGAACCATCCGAACCCATAAATCTCAGATTGGCTTATCATTCTTGTGAGTAAAACCATCTTCCCAAAGGTCAGGCGCAGATCACTCCTTCAGCGTAGTAGAAGAGAGTACGACTGATTGTGAGTCTAATATGTGTGTACATGCTTGCAGAATTTGTATTAAAAAGTGCACACTTTTATAAATTAACCACATAGTATTTCAACGAATTAAATCAACGATGTAAACATCATTCCTAAAAGACTAATCTGCTAAAGCTTCTAATATTTTTTAACGAAGTTACGGTACTACACCGAAAATGGTTTTGAAAGAATTTCTTTAAAATCTACAGAAAAATCGTGGATCCACACGTATCTTGCAATTTAAAAAAATGTAAGCGTGCAAGTTTAATTGTAACTTATTGTTTCCACCACTTGTTTTCACAAATGTGGCCATTGCAATTAATTGTAATTAAAAGAAACTCTTTAAAAATTGGAAAAAATGACAGTTATTTTGAAACATTTCTTGTTCCATAGCACGCATTGTCAGAGAAGAGGTAGAGTGATTTATTATTTGCTAGAGAAATGGCCAGTCTTAAGTGAAAGATGCTATCTAGAGTATGAAAATCTAATTCGGCCTAAGGTACCTGTATACATAAGCTCACACTTAATGAGAACTTGACAGCGTTTTGCCAGTAAGTATCGGGTTTCAATAGATGTTCAGTGGTTGGGAATTGGGTTAAATTGGTGTCTGGATAATCTAAATTTGGACGTATTATTTGTTGCCTACAATGATTTTGGGCGAAAAAGTTTTTGGTTAACTGGGTTTTGGGTAAATTATTTTTTGGTTAAAATAATTACAGTATATTTCCCATACAGTGGCATCCAAGGGATCCCAGAAATTCTGCCACTATAGCGTTCCATGCATTTTCCCTATTAAGATTTAAGGTCATGCTTATTCAAGGCATAATCTCAAAATTAGAAGAAATTCCATTGATTTATGTCAAAACTTAATTTTGAATTCATACAATCTAATATCCTTTCGTTTCTGGACTACAAATATGCAATTTTTTTTGTTCAAAACGAGGGAAAATGACCTCAAAAAACCCAAAATTCTTCAAAATTCTGCCACTATACGGAAATTTTTCAAAAAACCCTGCCACTATAGCGTATACCTTAAGCATGGGGAATCTCTGGGGAGGATTTTAGTCTGCCACTGCACTGTAGAGGAAATGCCATCTTAGGGGAAACCACTATATAGGGAATCTACTGTAATTTTTGTTGAAAAGTTTTTGGTTTACTTGGTTTTGGGTGAATTATATTTGGTTGGTATGATTGGTTGAAAATGTTTCTGGTTGAGTTGTCCACGATCCCGTTTTCTCCTTGGGGCTGCAAGTAAGGCAGCTAAATCTGAACCAGGTGTTTAAGAATATCCCAGTCATGTAATAATCGGGCTCTTTGATATCATATCCCAGTCATGCTCGGATATCTTTTTCCAAACATTCATGAAATTGTATACCTGAAGAAATGAGAAAATGAAATTGAACCTTTTGCCGAAATTGTCACATAATTGGCCAGATTTGAAATCCCTCAAGATCGATATCAATATGGGACTCTTGGTTCACGATTAGGTCTGTCGGAAGACTTTGTGAATCACATACGGGATCCAACAAGGAAAAATATTTTTACAGTGCAGTGGCTCAGATTCAAGGGTTTAAAAAAATGTGGATTTATACTCCGATCTCCGATACATACCCCAAGGTCTTACAGAGTTATCAACCATCTTAAGCCTTTATTCAAATCTTGTTACAAAGTTTCAATGATTAACCCAATCTATTAGGAATCCACGCAACAGCGGTCATAGGATTTAAAGATTTTTGTGCAGAAAAGAATGCATGCAAACTGAGGGGTAAGTTTGTGATTCCATTTAGGCTTTATTAGAGAGAGAACGTAGATTTTATTCTACAAGTGACATCGTACGATGTTTGCCATAAGACACAGTATTATAAACTCATAATGTTTCTATTTGGTGGTGAAACCAACTTTTGACTGGCTTACATGACACAATTATTCTAGAAACAAACTGTTTCCACTTTGAGGACGATTTTTGGGAATCACAAACAGTGACCGATTCAAGTGACCGATTCAAAGATAAGAGTTTTCTAAAATAGTTCTGAACGGCGAATTAAAAAATTGCAAAGATGTTCCTTTAAGTGACTAGTCAAAGATTCATGAACCAATTGAAAAAAAGGAATTTACGCAGTTGGCTGGTAGCGGTAATATTAAGGTCGTTGAGAGTTGTGATTTTGAAAGAGGAGTATACTGGATGTAATACTAGGACTGAAGATGTCCGTGTTCCAATGAATATTTTTTCATGCGATTTATTTTTATTATCCTATAATAAATTCCTTTATTTATAGTATATTACATGCGTTCTGCCAATTGATTTGTAGTTAGTAGGTAAGCTAATAATTCTGGGTATACTATCAATTATATTAATTTTGTCTAGTAATCTATATACATGCATGTATTAAAGAATCACAATAATCGATATCTTATACGTATAATATCATATAAATTTATAGTGGTACATTGCTTAATCTTCAAAATTAATAAAAGCGTAAAAATTACATTATCGACATCAGCGATCACCACAGAACAGTCAGGGGAAATTAGCAGAAACGCTGAGTTGCTAGTTAATTACTTGTTTTTAAAAAGGTACGAAAAATTAAGTGAACCTACACGAGGATCGGTTCGGACTTCTGATGCATTGCGGCTCTGCCTCATCCGCAGCGCTTTTAGTGCGTTACGTAGTTAGAGGATCGTTCAAAATCCATCCGTTCCTTATTGCCCCCGATTGTGGAATTGGTCCCAGCTTGATTATCATAAAAAGCAAAGAGCGGGTTTTAAAACCTATATAACAATGTTACCTATAGGACCTCAATAAAGAAAATACAAAAATACATATATAACAATGTGGACCTCTTGGATAATTAGCTTCTTTTAGTTGGGCCATAAAAACATTGGGATTTATTTTTGACAACCAACTTTACTATTTTTTATTACACTTGTAAGGTGCATGGGGACTTTATTTAAGTCTTTTTTCGACGATTTTTGTTAAAAGTCGAAGTTTCTGTAAGATAATCGGTTGGCATATAATTTACTTAATTTACTACGTAGGTTTTGTAAATAGGAAAGACTTGCAGTAACTCCATCTGCTGTCACTCCAACTGAAGGCATTGTTAAATATTGGATATACTTAACAAATTAAAGTTTACTTACGAAACACTTGGGAACTTGGTGAAATCCCTTTTGTGATTTTCCCAGTGGTTCTGGAATTCTTGGCTGGCAGAGGTGCTCTGCTTGATCTTGATTGCAATGAATATAGCCATCCCAATGAATATAGTGATGAATATCATGCCAGGAATCAACGTGCATTTAGCCAAACTCGAACTGCCAGAGCATCCACAGGTTGTCTCAGCGAAGTATAGGACGAACTGAAATTTGTACAAACCAATAGAGGTGCATTTTACAACAGAAGCATAATCATAGGAAGGAAAAATCATCGCTCCGCAATAACTGAAGTCCTTTTCGACAGGCGGCGTCATCTACATCCATACCACGTTACAACAACCGTTTGTGATGTTTCAAAAATTCCCACTATAATTTTTAATATACACCCAACACATTTTTGACCATCCATCCACCTGTAACGTTTTCAAGAATTGTTTCTCAAAAATCATCGCTCCGCGATAATTTGATGCTGTCGCGTAGGGCGGCGTCAGCCCATCCCAACGTCCCCCTTCTCCCCCTTAAGTTTGTAATGTTGAGGTCATATTAAAATTATGCAAAAAATATAAAAAAAATTTATTGCAGAAAAACATTTTTCAGACAAAAATAAATTTTTGATGAAAAAATAAAATTTTGAAAAATTTTGAAAAAGTTTTCAACAAAAAAAAATTTTTTATTGCAGAAAAACATTTTTTAGGAAAAAATAAAATTTTGATAAAAAAATAAAATTTTGAAGAAAATATTTCAACTAAAAAATTTTTTTTATTGCAGAAAAACATTTTTCAGGCAAAAATAAGTTTTTGAAAAACAATTTTTTTTTGGTTTTTATTTTTTACGAACGAACACGCGGACCGATTTTGACCATTAACGAACTCATCCGAGCTATGACCCTAGGTAATGTTCAGAAAAATTTTGGACGAAATCGGTCCAGTATTTTTTGAGTTATCGTGCGGATGGACGTACGGACAAGGCTACTCGTATTTTATAAGGGGGCTGACGCCGCCCTAAAAACTATACGAGCGTTTGTTTCAATCATTTTGAAATTTAGAGCAAAGGTTGAATAAATAATGCGTGTAAAAATTTACATTAAAATCTGCCAATTCGTTTTTAGGGCACCGCAGGGGCCCTTATGTGATTGTCATATGTGCGTATACGTCCGTACATACGCGAAAACGATTGTTCTAAAACTGATTTTAGTAGACCGATTTTAATAAAACATTTTTTGAACGTTCCTTAGGTGACCGTTACGGATGAGTTAATTTTTAGTTGAAATCGATCGGGTAGTTTCGAGTGGGAAAATTAGTGTTTTTCATTTTAATAAGATAACTCCTAGACACACTGACCAATTTTAAAGCCGATTTCTTTAAAAAACACTCCTTGCCATTAGCTTAATTTTGACTATCCTCAAATTTTGATTGAGTGTTTTGATAATTTTTTATACCGCAGAAGCACCCCTTTTGAGGTGCCGTGAATCGTTGCGAAGGGACGAGTAAACGCAGGGAGGGACCTAGCTACGGACAAGGTTATTTTAGTTATATTAGGGAGTCTATAACACTACCCTAAAAATATAAAACTATAATGTACTCATGAATTCAGCTCAAAAACTTACCAAGTAATAAGATACAGCAATAATCATAGCCTTGGTGCTGGGGTCTAAGAATGCGGGAAATTCCACGCCAAACTCATCATCCCCTATAAGAACGCCTCTCCTGGCTGTGGCAATAGTTGTCCCATTCTTTACAAACAAATAGCTTGAGCCATTCTTGACGATTTCGAAATATGTTTCTCCATTGCTATTCTCTGCTGAAAGGTTAGAACCACAGCAACTAATTCCCATAGGAGCACCTCGGATGATTCCAAGCGTTCGATCTCCAGTGGTCACCGAAAACTCCTACACAAATTCATATGTACTAAATACATTTTAGCTTTTAAGTTGAAAGCATAGTTATCAGGTTTAAACAAATATCATAAGATTTTACATTTTTAGCTTGCTGGCAGGTCATAAGATTTCTTCCTCCGGGTTCAGTAAATGTTATGGTACTTCTGGAAATGGTGTTTCGATGATGATCGTCACTGGAATGATGGCCCGTTGACAGTGTAATCGTCGTCATCAGCGTGGACAGCACAATTTGGTTTTCCACCCCACGAATTTGCACAATTAAGGACTTATTTCTAAAACCTGTTTGAGAAAATAACAACAAATTCTGAAGAAAAAAAGAGACAATGAGCAGCACATGAAAATAATACGAATATTACAAGATGTGAGTTTCTATTTAAATAAATTATTGTATCTAATAAAAATTTATAGAATTACCCAACGTTTGGTTTGTTCGAAAGTACAGCTTTTCATGCATGGCTAATGCAACTTGCAAGGGATCGTGAGGTATTTGAGCCATCGGGTGGTACGAATTTTGTGGGTAATATTGTCCTGGATGTGCCACATTATTGGGGTACGCTGGTGGTTGATTGTATGGAGCTCCAGGGTAACCAGCTTGAGGCTGTACGCTTAGTGGCGGAGCGTAAGGCGCCGGGTAATTGAGCGGATACTCAAAATCTGAAGTAAAATAAGGAGGGGGTCCTCCTTGATGGGGTATTTCTATGGACTGAACTTTCTTGCCCATGTCAAAGGCTAAATTTTGAAGTATTTGTTTGCAACGGCTGGAAGCGACAAACAATAAGCTGTGAGAGCTCCAACGCCTTGAAACTATTTGAATCGTCTTCACTCAAATGTATACGTTGTAGTGTTCCTAACACAGCCAGGTTCAGGATAAGCTTATACACTGAAGAGTGTAGTGACAATGCTAATAATAGTAATGCATAAGAGAAGTATTTAGGAGGTTATGGTTATTTATTACAGGGAATGTTTATAACAATAGCTGTTGACAGGTCAGTTGTCCAAGACAGACTGACTATTTGGTAGTAAAAGATTAATAAGGAAACCTCGGTACAGGAACAGGACCGAGAGACATAGTTAAACATTCATGAGTAGGATAAGGTAATTTAACTAAAATTCACCTGAATATTTATAATAATAATTATTCTTATCCTACAACGTGCTTGAAAACAGGTTCATTACGCTGACGTTTTTATTCCTAGGAAAACTATGACGGTTATACACGGGATGTGCATAGATATAACATGTTTATGCCTCGATTACGCCAACAGCTTATTTTTCTTTCAGTTTTCCCGGACGTGGTTTTCCATGAATTTAATAGATATTTCCTCATAAATTTCATGTAATTTCATCATATAAAAACTCGTATGCATAAACACTTGTATATAATAAATGTAGAATTGTCTAAAAATATCTAACACTTTACACACACACACTCCATAAAACAAAAACCACTTTGAATCTGTCAAGTAAAATCACAATTCCGGCTCATTTGAATCCACATGTCTTCCCCACGTTTTTATTTTTTCCATTCAATATTTTACCTCACTTATTTTTCCATTTTCAAATATTCAGAGTTAAACTTAGAAATCTCACGACACTACACAAAATACTAGTAAAAATAAAATAATAGGTGATGTATACAATTCAAGGCTGAGAGTCATAACGCCGCTCCTCTTAACATACTAAGAGCACTGAGCAAGAGAGGAGAATGAGTGGAACAACGAGGAGCTTTTATAGAAATACATATCAGTAGTCCCAACAAGTCTCCAAGACGGCTGACTCTGAGATTCCACTGTGAAAGTCAAACGGCATTTCAATGATTGGCCTTCGTACTGACAATGCACCCAATTAGCCTTGAAAACAGCGTAGGTTTGTAATACCAGATTTTTTACTGCCGGCTTAGTGTGAATCCACGAAAATGAGTCATACATTTTTCCAATGTAACTTCGTACTATGAGGAAGTAGCATGTATATAATGTTGATATGTATAGCTTACTTTTTTTCAAATTACAATGCATCTTGACTTGCTCAACTGTGCAGTTGAATGCTGATATGTAGCGTGTTCTTTTTTCCGTGCGTCAAACTTCCCAGGAACTAATTGATTTACATACAGATGACTGAAAAGAGTCATAAAAATAGATTTGAAAAATTAATTGCTCAGAAATTATTCGAGCTCGTTTTCAAAAGCTTCATATTTTTTGCATTAACTCGAGGGATCAAATATTGTCGATAGAAATTTTTCGTTTGTAATATGACAGCTTATATGCATAAAATTTTCATAGCTTAATAATTAGCGTTTTTGCATTTTAATGTTTGCTCTCATTCATTACATTCTAATTTGGCATTGCTGCAGTCTGATTCATACATTCGATTAAGGATTTGAGGGGCTCAGATACGAAGGCAGGCTGAAAATGCTGGGTTGGGAGTCCATGGAAGAGAGAGTTAGGCGAATCTCACTGATAGAAACTTTAAAAAATATGGAATAATGTGTATGATATTCAGGGGGAGGAGTTCTTCAGTGTAAGTGAAAGGGGAAGGAACCCCCCCTCCCCAGATAGTTAACCACGGTTTAGCTGCCAAAACAGGCAGCATTTCTTTACTCTGAGGGTGGCAAACGACTGGAACAAACTGACTAGTGAGGTGAAGAGGACAGAAAGAGTTCATGTTCATAGCTTTAAAACTAAACTGAAATTGTTGGAATAAGGCATTTTGTTAATTTGTATTGAGACGTGTATTGAATTTGTGGTCGTGTAAATTGAATGAAAAATGTTATTATTGTGATCAAGAGCCGCTTGCTCGGTATCCGTACAATAAATAAATGATTAAATGATACATGTGAATTACTCTGAAAACCATAGGCCATTCCATTTTTCTTTCTCAGTAATTAAGTAACTTGGTTAGGCTGCAAAAGCTAACCACGTGTCTAAATTTTTAACATTCATGTAGCACTTAATTTTTAGCGGACTAAAATTGTAGCGGTGTTTTCTACTCGCGGTGGACTCATTCCGGAAATTTCAAATATATAAATAGGATAAAAGTAAGTACGTACATCCTGTTGCTTTTTCTCACGTCTTTTTAAAAATATTGGTAATTCAAATCGATTCAAATGGATGAAAGTAATTACTGTTGGGAACGTTTTGAGCATCAAGAACGGAATAATAATTCAGTGATTCTCATGCCCGGAACCATTTTAATCAAGTACCTACTAATTTTTCCGAAGGGATTCTCACGCTAAGAAAATATTTCCCAAAGCTATCGTAATTTGTATTTTATTTTTACTCACCTGCGAATGAAAATTTAAATATGTATTTTCCAGTCAATGTCATACTATAAGCCCTTGCCTGTCCCCAAAAAAGCAATTGAAACTTGAGTCAATCATTGAAACTTATGTACGCATTATATTTCGCTCAAATCAATAGTGGTGCGAATAAAAACCTTTATTTGAGTTACTTGTACCCTCTGTAATATTTTCTATGAGTTGCAAAGACACCCATACTGCATGGTCAAATTGATTTCCAATAAAATTACCGTGTTTATGGTCCGAGTATATTTCTATTTCTCCTAAAAAGATAACATAATATGTATCTAAGAACTTACTGCAAGAAAATGTCACTCAAATTCAGACTCATCAGGGTTTATCAAAACCAATTGAAGTACAGAAGGGAGTATTTCAGGGCTTGCCCAAGTCCCCCTTAGAGTTTAATAAGTCTGTTAATCATGTTCACAATGAGTTATCGGAAGAGGAAATTGTGCAAGAATATGGCTTTCTCATACATCCTGATATTCCTAAAGTTTCAAATGCAGGGTTTGCGGACGATTTGGCTGTTATATCAGATTCAGTACATGGTGCTCGACAACTTGGAAAAATTGCGCTTCTTAATTTGGATAAGGTGGGATATGTTTCAAACCCTTCAAAATGCAAAGCAATAAATATAGTAAATGGTGAATTATGCGAAGACAGTGTGAAGATTGATGAAGGATTTGAAATTGAATCAATTAAGAAGGATGAGGTGATAAAGTATTTGGGGGTCAATTTCAATGATGAAATAGTGTTTGATATGGCCGGTACTATTAAAAGATTTGGCAACGATTTGCAAAATTTAGTAAGTACCCCTATGCTTCGTCCAGATCAAAAGCTTGCTATAATCAATCAATACATATGGCCCAGTCTTATATATCCTTTGCAATGTGCCCCTCTACCGCAAATTCCGAAGAAATTTCTTGACGATTTAAATAACCTCTTAAAGAAATCTATGAAGGAAATATTAGGTTTGCCCGATGATGTGCCAAATTCAATGTTGTATTCACCGAAGAAATTGCGTGGCTTGCAGCTATTTAATGCACATTGGGAAGTATTCCTTCAACACTATAATATCTGCATGGCATTGATTGAGTCTGGTGAAGCCATTATCCCGTATATTCGTGATTGTGAAGCTGAAATGGGAGAATGTAGGAATGCTTTGGGTATTCAGGAGGATGAATTTCGAATACGATCTCATAAAGACAAAGACAAAAAAGTTACAAAGTTAATGAGAGATAAACTACGTCAGCAGCAATTTGATGAATGGTGTAGCAAGCCTCATCGAGGCGCAGGTGTAGAAACATACCAGGAAAGTCAATATGGGAATAAGTTAATAATGAATAAGAAGGGTCTTACTGGATCGGAGTGGGTGTCGGCCCTTAAAATGTCGACAAATGTTTTCCCTGTAAGGGATCTTCCGGGAAGGAGCCAAGATGGAACCCGATGTAGACATGAAGGCTGCTATCGGAGAGAAACCCTTGCCCACATTCTTGGCTCTTGTGAAAAGGGAGAGTTATTAAGAAATAACAGACATAACGAAATCAGATCCATTATTGCCAAATATTTGAGAAAAGAAAAACAGTGGACTGTGGCAGAAGAGGTTCATTGCGTAGGGGAAAATGA
>JAQFXU010001461.1:0-28852 GCA_034693705.1 Spatulosminthurus flaviceps | reverse complement strand
GAGCTGTTGCTCGAAACGTTGCTCCAATAAAACTCTAGATTATTTTATGTGAAGAATTTACCATTATTTTTGCATATAGATAAAAATGGAGTAACTCCGGAAGTAAGGTATTCAAAAGTATAGAGGATGAGTAAAATTGCACTTCCAGTGACAAATATTCAGCATCACACTTACAGATACTAGAAAGCATATTTAGATAACACTAAATCCTTCGTGGAACATGAGTCATCCAGCTAACCCTTAAATTACTAAAATAACATAAGAATCAAGAGTTTAAAATTTTAGGAAAATGTTGGTGTGTACAATATCATTAATCCAATCCCCTGATTTTTATCCGCGGGGTACATGTACGCCCTGTACAAAGCTCCATTATTGCCACCTCAATTATAGAATTTTATCTAAAATTATTATCGTGAAGCCCTGTGCCGGTTTGGCCAAAAATATTGTGTACAGAGAATTATGTATATAAAAAAATTGTATTTTGCAAGAATTAATTGAAACTATATGATGCGTAAATAAACTTTACAAATGCACTGACCCCATTGTTATCTTATATTGAATCAAGCGTCCGGCGTCATTCATGGCGCCAATTTTTGCTCAAAAAGAGTGCTGTTAGATCGATTAGATGGAATAACGTGACAAAAAAATATCACTCAAATCAGGCCTTAAATTATTATGAAGATGTCATAATGCAAAAACAATAACAAAGTTACTAAAAACAATATTTTTGTTCTCATTTTTGCGAACCTACGTTTTTCCGACTCATGAGAAGGTGAGTGTATTTTTCAGTTGAAGTGTTCACAGTCAGAGTTACATGAGTCACCGTGACAGAAAAAGCGTGACTATCATGGAAAAAGGTTTTAAGAGATTATTATGATGCAGTTCAACGTCTTTTGTTATAATGACCTAAACCTTGCTTTAAGAAAAGCTTACTGCTCAACTCCAAAGTTTACCTTCAAGAATTTATGTTAATAATTCTTGAGTGGCTTGAAAAAACCCCACGAACACACATTTCCTAGTTCTCATATTTTAAACTGTATTATTTCATTTCTTGTGAGTAATTAAAAGTCTAAACTGGGTTTATAATTTGAATTTTCCTCATTATCATTTCCCATAGCACAAAGGTGCTACATTGATCTTACTCATTCTGCCTCAAAACGTATATACCATTTTCTCATGTAGTCCGTTCTGTCATCTACGGCTATCATATTAAAGGTCCACCTCTTCATTGTGTTGAAGGTATTAATAAGTTTTAACTGCGTTTATACATAACCACGCAAATAATAATTACACATGAACAATTTATTTAAACAAGATTGAAAATAGAAACTCACATTTGTGACCTTTTTAGCCTAAGGTACAGAGGCGAAATCTGATAAGCCCGTACATTATTTAATAAATAAGTTGTTATTGTTACTTGAAACTGAAAATATTTTTGTCACTGTTGTCACGTTCATTATAAATAAACTGAATGTAGTCGGCTCCCTTCAGACGTGTTCCTACCATAATTTATACGAAGAAAGGTGACAAGAAAGACACGAGGAATTGGACACCTTTCTATTTGTTCAATCTTACGTGGAATGATTTAGACGTATGAATGTTTTAACAAAATAAATTCTAATCAAATAAAATATTTAATTTTTTGACAAATAACCATCGCTTGTTAGCTAGATATCAAACGCTTATGAACTCATACACTACAATGTAACTTTTGAAATATTTCAAAAGTTGAATGCTAAATTTATGAAGCAATAGATATTTTATACCTACACACTTCACAGGTACATAGCTCTTCGTTATAGTATAAATCTTCGCGAAGCAGAGCTATGAAACATAATTTGTTAATCTAGTAATTGTTGTTGCGTATTATTATATGTATTTTCGTATGGAAGCAGTTTGACTACTGCCACTATATTTGTTCTACATGATATTCGCTGTATGTACTTTTCACAAATAATCAAAGGTTTGGAATGGAGTTTCAAAAGTTTTTCTAATGTTGAAAATATATCCTGGAATTCAATAGGAAATAAACTCGAATATTTTGAACTCTAGTTTCTCAAGGGGGAGACCTTAATGAGTGTGTTTCCAGGAATACGTTACAAGAGATAAGTACCACTTCCACTATAAGTATGAAATTTAACCTTACCAAGACACACTAAAAATTGCTAATGAAGACCAAAGAGGAACTTCATCCTGTCCTAAAACCCCAACAAATGTTTCCAATCTCCTCGCATAATTGCGAACCGTTTTGTCTAACGCTTAGTAATTTTGGTAATGATGATACCAAAATATTTTATTTACATACCAAGAGCTGTCTACAAAATACCAGGATTTGTTTTCCCTCTTTATTCCTACTATCCCTAGATCAAAACAAGCTCCTACATTCTTCCTCCGTAATTCCCTACAAGTACAGTCATTTCCATACATGGGAACACTTAAAAGCGAACCTACAGCTAAAGCCATACTAATGATTAGTAACTCTACATCGTTCCATGTTCCAAAGGTAGAGATAAATGTCTAAATAGAGCAATACTTTTTCCACGTACGTGCGTATAAAACATTGACAAAAACATGGAGAGCCCTAATGTTCCCAGAACCTATCCAAATGTAAAGCTACCTAGACAATTTCAGATCAGAGAAAAGGAGAAAATATTCGGGATCAAAGGACGTGAAATTATACCTGCTGTTACTTGAGCAACAAATCCTTTGTAATTACTCCAAGTTGTTCAATATCATCCTCACACTGAAAAGTCTAGTTTTGATGAGGCTTCTTTCAGCTCATCCGTCTAATTACCAGTAATTCAGACCACTGTTCAACTATGTACGTTCAAACCATTCCCAGGCATTGGTAAAAACAGTTGTGTTGCTCCTACTACGTCGAACACACAAGGCCCCAAGCAATAGGTACTGTTGAGGTGATACAGTCACGCTTTCCATCATTCACAATAGTCACAATTAGTTCGCCCCCTCCCTACAATCCTGTCAAACAATAGCATTAAAATCTGTAGTTAAAACAAAAGAATGCGCGTCTACTTTATTCCACCGGGGTTCTCTCTCGTATCCTGTACAACATAATTACTACAAGCACTGCAATATCGCGTATTAGTGAGTGAGTGAGCACATAAAATGTAGCTCTGGTTTCAGATTAAGTTTTAACATGTGAAACATTAGAAGGAGGGGGGGGAGAAGGTGAAACATGTTTACACTTGTAGAAAGCATTCCATCTCTGTCAACATTCACATGAACTAAAAAATACAGCTACAAATGAACAAGAAGCTAATACAAGAAATTAAAGTAGCAGTTGCTACTTGAGCATATGCAAAAAAGTCTGTAGAAACTTTATCTATCAGTTCTTATTATTTTTCTTGGAGAAAACACTCTGTCAGCAATTTATAGCAGGGATAGTTTTCTAGCTGCTTCTCGCAAGTTACAGCTTTCTTCCATCCCTGTCCTCCTATAAATGCGTCATTGTCATCCCGTACAATTCTAAGGGATACATAGCATGTAGGATAAGATAGTATGGTGAGAGTTTTTTCTCCTTATCAAGTACAAGATTCAAAGTATTTTCCAAGGAAAATAAACTTTTCGTTTTTCAAAATACAGAAAAGACAATGTGTGGTTTTTTGATTATATTTTTATAGGGGGTGTATATTTTAAGGGGTCACTACTACTCCAGGAGAGGAAAAGGAGAAAATTTTTTCAGGTAGTGTAAACACTACAAGTTCGTGCACAGTTATACTTTATCATGGTGGGTAAGTAAATAATTGTAAAATGAGAGGAGGAAAGTTCTCGTGCCGTTTCCATGGACCTTGGTTATACATTTGCGTAAGTTGACAAAGTAAAGTAATTACATACTAAAGGGATACGTACGCCTTGCCATATTATTCCAGTACAAGTAGGAATAGAGAATGAGGATAATGAAGATAAGGGGGAGAGTAGAATGGTAGAGAAAAGCTTGCTGATTGTGAGAGGAGTATCATGTGAAACACAATTTAATACATTATTCCCTCCTAATTAAGTTGAGAAAATGAGACATGGTATAAATTTTATTGTGGAAATGCTTACTTCACCATCCTCTCTCTCTCCTCTCACCTACTTTCAACTCCAAGATTAATTCCTAGGTTCATTGCTTTCCTCCATCTTTTCCTCCGTTCCTTTCATCCTACTCTATTTATTAACAACCACGTATGTGCAACTCTTGATTTCAACTGCTCCCTCCTCACTTGAGAGAGTCCCCTCCCTTGAAAAATATAGAAGTTCCAGTGAAACTACAAAGCCATTTACCATTATACCGTTTAGAGAGAAAGGTGGTGGTTGCTTGACCTATTTATAACGCCTACTTTCTCCCTAGAAAATTCAACCACTTTATATATTGGACTTAAACTCACGTCTCCGCTCTGAATTGGTTCTCTTCATAACTCAAATTCATTGTCGACATTACTCCATTATTGCACTAATAGATTTATACATTTATTTTTATGCTCAATATTTCAAGGTTGTTTATCAAAAAGAGCAAGGAAAATATCTCGTTTTAGTGGAGAAAGTACGTGGGAAAGGTGTTGGAATAATGTTCGGGGAAATTGAGTCGATATAAGAAAATGTGTAAAATGTTCCAAGGGAAAACTTTTACTCTATATTATTCCAAAGAAAAGTTACCCTGAATATATTTTTTGTCACTGTCCTATAATTGCTTTCCCCCCGTCTCCATAAACTTTTCATTCTCCTCTCTATGACTATTCACGCATACTTTCCTTTGAATTGAGAAAGGGTAAATGGAACCAGGAAAAAATTTCTGGGTAAATAAATAACGTGGCATTAAAATCAAAGGAATATTTTTCGCCCAGACTTCAATGTGAATGGGGTATGAGATAAAAGCAAATCAAAAGTTTGCTCTGTTCATAGTTCAAGTCTTTCGAGGAGGGTTTTTCTCGCATGAGACTCATATAAAGTATAAAAACCCCTGTAGTGAGCATTGTAGGCACACAACATGTCAAATAACAATTATAAACTCTACTATTTTTCTGGGTCCAGAGTCTAATTGTAAGCTTGGCAGTGTGGATGCATTTATTTGAAGCCTGCTGGCAAAAAACATTGGCTGCATTGACTTGACAAGGAATACAAGAAAACAAATATTTTCAAGCATGAAGGATCATTTAGAAGGTCATATAGTTGGAGATAATTTGAATAATAATAATTATTATTACTTTTTCCCCATCAAAAATCCGAGCTGAGCCATGTTTCGAAAATATATTGTAAGTTGAACATGACAAAGGATGCTTCTCACGACTTCTGGACCTGTCACATTCAATCAAGGTAAAAGTTGGCATTAAAATTCCCCCACCGCAATGGCATATAGCCATGACAACGTAAGGCATGGGGTATTTTGGTGGCTAGGATTACGTCCTCTGACACTGACTTTCCTCACTCCGCTCCATACACTCACTATAGTGTGAGTTTCCCCAAAACCCAAACTCATATCGACTTGCATAGATTTAAAAAGCCCAAAAGGGTTGGAGAAGTATGGCCCATATTTACCGACAAAGCTGAAAAGGTCTCGAAGGTCTGCTTTCCCCAAGCCTTTCCCCAACTAACTCAGCCAAATGAAGACATATAGAGGGAGGACGTGATGTTATTTAAGTGAGTACTTGCATTATTAGATTTATGTAGATGTAAAGCTATGTGTAGCATGGATTTCTCCATATAACTTTCCCCTCTCTTTCAATCTCTGCTCCTTCAGATGGTGGAGCAGTAGCAGTGGTAGCGGGAGGAGTCATCGTTTATTTTAAATTTCTATATAGCGTATTTTCAGCACCAGATATCTCTCCACTATACTTTCCATCAACTTGTTCAATTATAGTAGAAGTTACTCACACTTCATCCTTCCGTTAGGTCCTCATTATAGGCGTCTGTGGAGAGCTGATGGAACCTCTGTGTCTGACAACTATTATAATTATTATAGTAATTTAACCTTTTTACAACTGTCCTTGTGCTAACATATGCTCCATTTGTTCATCCCTTATCTTTCTAGCTTTCTACGCTTGCAATGTTTGTGGAGTATTTTTTAGCTATTCTCCAAAGAGGAATTTATCCAAATGATGGTGAAAGTTGATTTTCTCCACTTTCAATTTACTTTCACCCGAACAATTTCCTAGGAGCCAGAAGGTGGATGGAAATCCCAGTGGGTTTCTATACAAACGTCTACCTCCAATTCCTCCATTATCAATTTGACATGAGGCTTTCTCCAGGGACTCCACCTCCTCCGTGCTTTTTATTTCACCTAAATTAATTCAAAACTTGATCCATGTCAGTAAAAATCAGCCGACTCTACCCTTCGTGTACAAATAGTTGGAAGTATAAAAAAGAGCTTTAAAGACTTTCACCGAAAGCAAAAGCTTTGAGGAGAAATTTTTCCAGTACTAAAAACCAATACTTTTCTAAAGGAGGGAACATATTCGGAGAGAAAAATAAAGAAAGACACTTAATTACCCAGCTTGAAGAGAAGGCATGGAGCATTGTAGTGAAAAATGTGCGAAAAGCTCTTCATCTCCTGCACAGCTTTGGGAGTCATGAAGTCACCACCCCAAAGTATCTATCAGCACATAGCTCAGCTATTTTAACAACGTTAGAATTTATTCAATTCCCTTCAAGGAAATCCAAGAAGCAGTAAAAAAGTCTTGGAAGTGAACCTTGTAGTAATTTACTGTTAATAGACATTTGACTTAGTCAGCAATAGTAAAAAAGGACAAGAATTGGGAAAAATACAATGAAAATGCGCAGGAGATTTAAAAAAGAAAGTACATCCACTTTTTTTTATCGTCAGTCTCAACTGTCCCAAATGCTGTTTAATGTCTTCATTGTTCACCATTTATGGCTCTGGAATTTTTTTCTATATCCCCAACAAAAAAAATCTCACATGAATCTTCAAATAAGAAAACAAGTTTCTCTGATAGAATGAAAAGGCCAGTGAGTGGGAAACCTCTTGGAACATGCTTTTTGGTTGTAAAAAACATGGCAATATGTTTTAGTAGCTGCAATAAAATTATTTGCCTCAGATCATTCTATGTATCTTTGAAAACATTTATATATCTTCACATACGTTTATACCTACTATTACTCCACCCTCCTATTTACTATGGCTAGGCACCCAGAACCTTCCAAGTAAGAATTATGAAGGCAGCCACAGAGGTAAATATGGTGATTACACAAAGTGATACAATAAGCCAAATAGCAGTCCTAACGTGAAAGTATATGGATGGTTCCAAATCCATGAGTTTTTTTCCATACTTATTCTATGAATGTGCAAGTTTCCCTTCAGAGGAGATGACAACGACAGTCCAAAATATGATACATCACCTTTTCTCTCTCTTTTTACTGGAAAAGCGGAGGGAACGTGTGAAGAAAGGTAAAAGAGGGTAGGATTCTCAGGAAGAGTCATTTCCTCTATAACAACATTCTCTGTCGTCCTCCTTCTAATTCCAACCAATCCGGTCAGTATATATAGCATTATGAAATGATAGGAGATAGCGACGTCTTGTATTACTACTATGACGGGAAAGAGTGAAAATAACGAAAGGAGAAACTCTCGCTCTTCCTCTCTCTCTCACTCCCTCTCTACTCTTCAAGGAACGGATCAAGGCAGTATTTGAGAAGTGTGCCACTGCATTCCATTAAGACGTGACTGAAATTCAGCCTAAATCCTATCAAATTTCCGCATAAGTAAATGTGAGCTTGTAATCCTATGCAATGTGTAAAGCAAAAGCATCTTTCACTTCAACTCATAACCAACCACTACTTTTGACTCCGTCTCCTCTCCTAAGTACAAAAATTATACACACAGGGAGTGCAAACATGAGAGAGCTGTGAAAAAGAAGCTCACTTTAGTATCGATACATACTTGATAAGAACACACACATGGAAATATTTAGCATGGCATGGTGAGGAGGAATCCAAATATAAAATCTAAGGGGTCTCTCGCAATGTCCTTGAGTTGAGGCTGAAATTCCGACGCAATTATAAGCAAAAGCCATTGGAACATACTTTTTCACCCTTTTCCTCATTATCTGGTCATTCTGAGCTCTTTCAATATGATCCTCTCTCAAATAATAGGACATTCTCTGGTTGCCCGTTACTGAGGCAAAGTAATCTTCTATTTGCAGAAAAACCTACCCTATCTTAAGTTATAGTTGGAAGGGAGAGAGACAAAACTGAACGCTAATACTCGAGCTCATCTTCCAACGCACGCACTCCTACACCCCATTCTATTTTCACTTGTGTGCCTGAAGAGACCCAAAGATTATGTGGAGGCACGTAAGAGGAGGGAATTTCTCCACGATATAACTCCATTTTCCCTGAAAATATGCTCTTTTAATAATCCTCTTCCCATTTATCTCATTAGGGCCAACTCCTTCAAGAAATACTCATGCTTAGTTCCTAAGTAGTCTCTCTCTCTCTCTGAGTCCTTTCATTCTATTATAAACACTACCCAAGAGCCAACTCCTATCTTACAAGTAGGTATAGCTCTGTTACCTTAATAGACCACTCATGAATTCAATACATATTCAAGAATCACTTGTCACTACGTTTTCCAGAGAGAGAAGGAAATAATCTTGTAAATTCCTCTCCTTCACTTTATTAAATACTCCTGTTCCAGCCTAATAAGGAGAGAGACAGGACATGAATAGAGACAGTAGTAGAATTTTTCAAGGGAAGGAGCAGGAGAATGGAGAAAGTGGAGAGAGGAAAAGAGAAAGCATAAGAAGGCAGGGATATATATCAAGGGAGAAAGTGTGGAGAGTTTGAAGGGAACAACGGAATCGCATCAAAATAAATTATGTATTTTCCCTTTCCCCGCAGTGACGCATTTACTATAAACATCTAAAAGGAGCTAAAAAATTTCGGCATTCTTCAACCTTCTCTGTCATTATGGACGATGTGTGTGTGTGTGTGTGTGTGTGTTTGGCGGAGACTAAGTTAGAACATTGTCCATATATAGTCTGTCAGAAGTTTTTTTCCCTTTCCTATTTAGTAACATTGCTCACTATTCCTTTGCTCAACTCGCTTTCCCTCGACTCCATTTTATTTTCTCTATTATGGCCTCTCTTTATCTGTACTTTCTTTGAGAGACTCTGTAAAGCTCTACTCGATGTGTTTGTGTATGTGTGAGTTCATACTGTTAGACGTCTTTGTGAAAGAAATGGAGCTAGAAATTCATATATTATATTGACAGAGTGGAAATGGGTGTAGGTTACATTACTGAGATGTAAGAGCCACACCATCAACTTTTTCCATTTGCTCTAAGCTCCTCCAAACCAAGCTGGAGAATCTAGTTGAAACAGACGTAGTTGGAGTGTGGCAACCTTAAGTCAGATGACTATCATGCGTAATATGAGGGAGTTTTTGGGAGAAGTGGGAATGGGAAAAGGAGCAGAGCTAAATTCCGTCACTCAAAATTGACTTGATCAAGTATTAAATTTTACAAGGGAGCTTTTGGAAGGATGGCAAGTGTAGTCGTTTATTCTTAATTCTTTCCCATCATAAAATATATTGGGTCGCGAGCTACCCTCAACCTTTCCTCTCCTCACTCCAAGGTATCTAAATAACTCAGTGATAATTGTTATGAAAGGGCATGTCATCTGCTGGGGAAAGCATTACTGATGGGATGGTCTCATAGAATTTTACTACTTTCACTTATGTAAAGAGAAAGGAGCAAGAAACAAGTCCGTATGTAACACGATCTTCCTCGTCCCAGTTATGGAATCAAGCCCAGAGTACCATATATATTCTTATGTAAGAAATCTCTCCTTTATTTCACCTACCTTCCCAACCAACTTACCCACCACATATGAAATAGCCTCATGTTACGCATAAAGCCATGGGCATGGGTGAGGATCCAAAACATAAACATATGATTCATAAAATCTTCCATTTAGTTACATTATAAAAATAACCCAGATGAGATTCACTGGAGTGTGAGATAGAAGGAGGAAAAGTGACGATAATGTAATGGCAAAATATGCTTTTTGTCTTGTGTATAGATTGTCATGGCCAAGGTATGTTTTTAAAGAGTGGAAAAACACCCATTTACCAGGTGCGCGCATCCAGGACTTCCAATAACAATTCAAAATAACTATAGATGAGATTTTGAAAATTCAAAGTTATTTCCTTCCTCCTGAATTGGTTTTTGCCAATTTTCAATTCCTGATTTCTAATTCTTTTACCTCCCAATCTCCTCCGAAGCATTAACCTCAATTGTTTGACGAATTTTCAAGTCCTTGGTATATTTTCTCTTGAAAATTAATACAAACTAAGAATAGACTTTCCATTTCCGAATTGCTCCCCAATCATTTTACAATCCAGGATATATGCTTATGGTGGTTGCAACCTTTGAGTGAGTCCCGTTTCTAATTACAGCCGCAGACAATAAAAAAAAATATTCACCTGATTCTGCATTAAAAAATTCCTCGTACATGCTTTACTTATAGTTTAGGCTACATTCCTCCATACCGTCCCTCATAGAAATTTCTATTTTTATTAAAAAAAAATTGGGTATTAGAAGCCATTGAGTTTCTCATGTAGAAAACCCTTATTCGCATAGATAATACCATGTGTACACCATACAAAATAGTATGTAGCATACTAAACCGACGGAAATAAAAACCTCACTGTTCCCAAGGATGCCATTCTCCATTGATTACCTCAAACTGAAATATGCAAAACAAAAAGGAAATTTGATGATGTTAAATGAGCTCTCCCCATAGTTATTATTCACACAGAGCCTTATATTTCCCGGAATTGAGTAATTCCCAAGTCACAAAATCCCTGCATATGTGTAGGTATTCCTCACTACATACTACTTTAGAATATAAAAAAAACTCCAACTATCCAGACCTTTCTCCGGTACAAGGGGAAAAAAAGGAAAGCTATAGAACCTCTCTCACTATGGATTTTCTTTGTTGATGCAGTTACAAGCGCGGAGAGCAACTACTATCCTTTAGAATGATAGAAACCAGGACGGTTGCTAAGAAGCTGGAAGTGAGTTAAGAGGAGAGAGAAGAGTTAATGAGTTTTCCAAAACTTCCGACCTCCTCTCCACCCTTTAGCCTATTTAATTCAAATAGATTTCCCTCCACATTCCCCCTCATATCTATTTCCTATCAAATTTCCCACTCTCTGCATACACACTTATGCTAAAAATTCCCTCCAGATACTTTATCTCACATCAAAAGACCCACAATAGTTACTTAAATACATACGTTGGCAGTTGTCCATAAGGTACCATCTCCGAAATCTATAGTGCGAGAAAATTCCTCAGCCTGTTTTTCCTGAAATTTCCAATGACAAAAAATCCACTGTTTCCGCTCCAGTTACATAGAACTTCTATCGTCAAGCCAATTCTCCTTCGCAGACTTTGCTCTTTTAAAAATTACCCGACTCCCCGTTTTCTCACCCACCAACCGCCGAGCGAGTACCTTTTGGACTTCAGCCAACGGTATGGATCTATATACACGTGACAAAATACGGCAACGACTGTTGTTTTGTTTCCTCTACAATAATAATTTATTATTATTTACCTTGAACCACCCATTTTTTATTCATGACCCAAAATTAGCGCCTTTCATGGGGACATATTTTAGTTGATTCCAAGAAAACAACCTTTCTTAGCGAGCATAAGTAAAAAAACTGCAGCGTAGAAGAAAATACAACAGGAAAATCGCCCATAACTTTGAGTCGTACAGAACTAATACAAAGCTCCATGTTTCCAATACAGACAAATCCATTGTAAATTGTAAGCTTTCTCCTTAAGAAAAGCTTTAAAGAGCGAGAGCAGAATAGCACAGTGACTGTCTCAGTCAATGAGAAATCTTTAACATTGCATTGGCAGTTAAAACTGGCCGTGACAAGTAGAACTTCATTAGAATCACATTAATGCAAGTCTAATGCCTTTCTATGAGCACGCACTCCAATAGTTTTTGCTAGACTAAGCTTACTTTTACTTTCACTCCATCAATACGGACGTCTTAACATTATTGGCGTTAGCAACTCAAGCGATAAAATACCTTCCTTTTTCTAACACATGTACAATATTATCTACATAATATGTTAAGGAGAACCTATTACATAATATGTGCATAGACTTTACGGGGAAAAGCTCTCGGTTTTTCATTGGAATGTTCAAACCATATGGGTAAACGTGGTAGTAAATGATATAATTGCAACTACGTATAAAAGGATTGAGTATAGCAACTTGTATAATCTGGCGTGCACAAAAGTGTATGGGATAGTAAAACAGTGGATTTGACGGAGCGACTCAAGTCTTTGAAATTTCCTCATTTTCTCCTCGTTGGTGGTGAAAGGATGACAGGGAAGATGATGTGGAGAAAGCCATTAAGAAAAGATATGAGTTATGCACGCTCTTCCTACTAAAATTTCCATATACTTTATTTGCCGAACAAGAGGGAAAAGGGAGAAAAACAGGTATTTGCCAATATAAGGGGGAAAGTGTTGAATTTTTCATCAAAATATTATGGGAGACTGTGACGAGTGAGAAGAAATGGCATGCCATTCTTATCATTAATTTCACATTGCATTGGAGTAGATTTTATTTTTACCACATTTATCTATGCGTACAGCAGAGCTACAATAATATCTACACTGTACACTTTGGCAGAGGAATAGCTCTCGTTCTCTTTCCTCTCCAGGCCACACCGTAGTCATGACTGTCAAAGTTTCTGGTCGTTCATAACCACAATTTCCCATCCAACCTCACCTTACGAGGTATGATGTTCAATTGGCAAGGAGAGACACAGCTACTCCGAGAGTAGTCACTCTCTGAGTGTAACTTAATACCTCATCAACGAGCGCTCAACATCAATTGGAGAAGGATGAGAGCCCTTTTCTACACTAATGAAGTGGTGGTAGAACAAGTATTTTTCCAAGCTGACATAATTTATTCGACTTTATAAAGTTTTCCCCTGAGTCTTCTCCGTCCATGCTTGACTGAGAGAGGGTTACGTTTTGTTGGAAATAGAAAATAATCTATACTTGTTTGTATTCTCTCCAAAGAATACTGCTACTATACTACAAAACTACCTTGCGGAGATTAATTTGCTCGCTTTCTCCCTGCCATTTTCTAATGTCAAGTTGAGTTTGTCGGTCCATTAAATGCTCTGTTGGAGACAAACGTGATGCTTATCTGGCTAATTTACTTCATTATAGGAGCGGTTGGGTGTGAAGGAGTCTAGGCGTAATTATTGCTTCCATGACCTGCTCAGGATTAGCCTGGGTCACATCCTATAAATATAACCCGTCTTAATTCTATACCCTACACTTTCAAGGCACCATCTCCGCCCTCTCCTCATTTCTCTCAACTTTACAAAATGTCTTGGATTATAGTCCTCAAAAAAATGTACTTGTAAAGCTCGAGCTAATTGCTTTTTCCCTCCAACAGAACATAAAAGCTTGAACAAATTATTTTCTAATTACTTATCCTCAATGAATATTTTAATCACTGCCTTCTCTGCTGTTTTATTACACTTTTTCAACAATAATTATTATTATTCTTCAAGTTGAATTAATTTAAGTCTCTTTTACTGGAAATAATATTCAAAAATGTATTTTTTCTAAGATGTTATAACTTGCGTGAGATCCATTTTTCAATTTCAAATTGAAATACATTGCGAAATGTAAGAAAGCTATTTTCACCTTGAATCTTTTTCATCTCTGCCTCAAATTAATCGGAATGACTCGCTCCAATGAATTGTGTGGGAATCCCATTGCATGGATAAACCATGAGAATTTTGACTACTATCATTGTAACAAATAGATTTATTATTTTCATGTTTCACAAAATGTTTACAAGAATCCTCCTACGAATTTCAATGGGAATGAATATGTAAACATGGAAGCTTGGGATATTTTTTACATTGACGGCAGAATAGATTGTGAGAAATGAGTGGGACTTTAGGAGCATAATAATAAATGGTAAGTTTGGTGGAATCATTCAATACCTGTGCTATTGTGCTAGATACTGAATTTGAAGCTCTTGGAAAATCCATGTTTTATTATCTTTTCAGAGTCTATTTATCATCGTTATAGCATAGGAATGTAGTGCTGGAGGCGCTGGGCTACTGGGGATTCCTTCCGTCCTATAAATGTTATGTTGCTACATGTTTTTCATGGAATATCAATATTCTATATAAATTATGTGTGCCTAGGATCTATAGATAAAAGATAGGAGATGTAATCTATAGATTTGTAACTATGGCAGATTAATTGCTACCCTGCAACCTCACTCCTCAAAAGGCAAATAAAGATACGCCAATGAATAATGAATTCCCGTTAGGGCTTCATTTTGGCAGTTCCATACAGAACTTCCCACACTTTCCAATGGATTTTTCCAGGTCAACTTCTATGGCTGCACTCATTCAAATTACTTTAACACATATTCATTTAACATACACATTGCATTTTACTACTAATGCAAGCATAAAATCTCCATGTTTATTCCTTTAATTTCCTTATTATATTCTCTTCTGAGCTCGACCCCCTCCTAAAAGTACAATGCTTAAGGCAAATAATTATGTCAGCCTCTTGACATTGGCCAGCATTCCTTCCATCCCAATTTCCCTCCATCTTTTATTCTAATTTTTCATCCACGAAAAATTCTTCCTATAGTTCCTATCATCCTATCCACGCCTTACGAGTATATAACCAGCTTCCTTGCCTCTCATTAATTTCCATAGCAATGTTTGCGGGAAAATCTTCGTCATACCAAGGATCCCCTGAATACTAAATACGTCTCATGCAATTCTAGTCCTATTAATCTAAAAATATTAGAATAGATAGGAAATGAGGAATTTCCGAAGAAGCGCATACAAATTGTGCAAAAAATGCCAAATATAAATTATTCATTTTTCAATGAAGGTTACAACGAGTCTAAAATCGCCTTTCAGTTCACACACAAGATAGCTACTCCTCCACATTATTGAGTAACTAAAGAGGGAATTGTAGAGTACATTTCTGTTCTTGTAAATAAACTGCTATCATCTTTTCAAATGCTAATCCTCATTGATTTTTTCAAAGTTTCCTCTCCACACACATTAAATAGAATTATTGACCATAAATAACGACTTTTGATATAATCCCGTCCCGCCGGTCCCCAATAATTTTGCATCATCAGTATTAAACATATTCATAATTTTTCCTTGTATATCCACAAAACAACTCAAATGTTACGTGAAACATTAATTGACCTCAATAATTTACACACGAGTTTACCATAAAATATACTCATCTTTTCATTCCTCCCCATAGGAACATTAAACAAAACAATTTGGAATCCTTTCTCAAAAAATAATATAATAGCGTCTGTAATAGGCAACAAATGCCTGTAACCTTGAAACTGCTTATTACATTGTGTATACTGCACTGGTGAGATTGGTATCGTTTTCCTGGCTTTATAATTCCGTCACTCTTATAAGCAGGCACTTTAAGCAGAGTCAGCTTGAATAATTCATGAATTCAATTACGGAAGCGGTGCCAGTCAACTCTGGTGTGCATAATCATTTATAGCAGGCTATCAATTATTAAAAGAGTAACGTTCCATTGTATCCGTTATCCAAATTAGGGAAATTAATAGAAATTTTAGTTGTATGTACATAGACACTAAAAAACAAGGATAATAATTCTTTTTGAGATTTTTCTTAGTATCAATTTCAATTATTAGCATATACACTGTAACTAGGAAAAAAGAAGAGAGCAAATGTTTTGCTGGAAAAAATACATAATTTAACAAATATTTACTTCAAATTTTGCCATGCTCAAAATATTTTTAGTAGATAAATTCATTCGCTTATTTTTGTATGAATGTGAGCGGAAAAGTCCAAATCATTTTTCATGAAGAGACTTATTTGCCTTTTATGTAACGTTGAGCTTGGAGGAGTGATGGGAGAGGATGTCCGTACATTCTGCAAGTTGTTAGGAAAGGCTTAGAATGGCAACTGAAGAAAAATGATGAGTTTGAGGAGCGGATTTGAATGAACTTGTTTTTAGAAAGGAACACTGTCATATGATAATTAATCAAATGCGCTTCTCCATTTCAGTTGAGTCCTATGATGAGAGAAAATCCTAGGGACAAAACTCTGCCTCTACTGTAGGAGCTCCGGCTCTGGAGAAGCTTCTCTCTGACTCTGGCACAATGCACACATCCCTCTGTCTCTATTAGTATATATTAGGAAAGTTTAGTAATTAATTTCAAGTATTTACATATGTGAGCATCCATCGGGAGACACAAGTATAACAAGAAGCCTTAGGATGATGACTACTCTCCGACAATCAGGATGATTCAGGCTTAAGTTCAAGATTCCTTCACAGACATTACAATTATTCGATTCCATCTGACTCAGCGTCAGTTTGGATCCGGAGGAGTAATCTCTGTATGCACATATTTAAGTAAGTTCAACTCAATTCAGAAGTTCCGTCAATTCCACGTTTTTTAGCCTTCTCTTCTCCTCAACCAACTATTTTCTCAGCTTTCTCAACTCCTCTCTCCTCATCTACTTACAAACTCCAGAAGAATAGCTATTTCATTTGATTTAAAGTCACAAGATGAAGCGTGACAATAATTACTCATGAGTTTGGAAACAACCAATAGGCTCAACAACTCCATCTCTTCAATCTCTTCAAGGTTTTTCTATATATAGTTTTCTTTGTGTGTGTATGTGTGTACGTGTACTATTTACATGGAACAATTAGTGCATCTTTTACTACATCAGCCTAGAGTTTAGCATCGTCTTGACAAAGTTCATTATAGTCAAGGAAAGGATTGAGGAAACATATGGAACATTTCCTAATTTACATTCCTCTAGAATTCATTCATCCTCCCTGGAATGAGCAATGTTGAATCCAAATATAAAATTTTATTTGTGAAGATCGATGGGACGTAAATTAGGAAATTTCGATTTTTTTAGCCCAATTAAAATTCTCAACTTGGTTGATTAAAACCCTATAGAGAAAATGTGCCTTTTTTCAAATTAGCTATAATTTCACACTACATCAATCGTAATGAATGAAAATGAAAATTCTTGCCAATTTATAGAGTTTGTAAAAATTAAAATTCTTTTTATGTTAGAGTGCCAGTGTAACATTGGTATTTTACCCGTGTATTAGGTTATATAGGAAATATATGTACCTTCTTAGTCTTTTGACTCGAGTAAACTTGACGAGGTCAAAGATTTCAAGATTTTTCATCCTTCTCACACACACAAAAAAATCCATCAATCTTTTTATAAAGTTTTCATCAACTTTTCTCCCCCCTCCCCTTCATCGTATAAAACAAGCTCATAGGGAATCAAATCCACTTGAAACTTTAGTAGTTCTCGTCTATGGTACAGTGAACATGTGAATGAGGAAGCTCTTATTTTATTAAAAAAAAGTTTTCTTTTTCAAGACGCACTTAGAAAATTCCAACCATGAATCATCTTACTCCATCAAATGCCTCTTAAGTGAGGACTTAAGAAGTCTGAATAGCATGGATCGTGCCGCTCCAAATCCACGACTGATACATATTGCTTCGTAAATAGCTTTCAACTCTATCCAACTTATTATTACACTTGAGCATTTCTCTACAAATAGAAACTAAATCAAGGCTTTCAAAATATTGAATTTTTTTTTATATTTTCCCAAATCCACCAAATTCCCTACTGAGTTTTAAGCGTGTATGAGCTCCAATATGGGTTCCCGGCTAAGTGCCACCCCGGCGACTGCCCCGGAGACAACTGCCCCTGGCACAACTGCCATCTGACAACTGCCACCCTGGCTATTTGGCACCCCCAAAACTGCCCCGACGACTGCATGCCCCGATCTCTAAATGTCCCGATGACTGCCTACCCCGATGTCTTAGGGTCCCCTGTCCCCACAGGCTAAATGCCCAGTTGGCAAAATGCCCCTTAAGTATAAATAAAACATTCGTTTAAAAATGTTTAGCTTAGTGTTAAATGTTTAGCTTAATGTTAAAATGTGCTAAACATTTTAACATCAAGCTAAACATTTAACATTAAGGTAAACCTATGATTTAACGTTGGAGTGGGGTCAGCTAGTCTTATTGGCAGTTGTCCATTGGGGCAAGTGGTAATTGGGGCACTTGTCCATCGGGGCAATTGGTTTTTGGGGAAGTTGGCCATCGGGGCTGGTAGCTGGGGTGGCAGTTAGCCACCTGGCAGTTGTCCCCGGGGCAGTTGCCGGGGACAAGCCAATATGCACTGTCCCCATTACTAAAGGATAAGCTTTAAAATTCTCAAATTTTAATCCACGGAGCCCATTCTCCCCAACTGCAAATGCTCCGATGGGATTTTGAGGAGGGTACTGTTCAACGAAATTATTCTATTCCTTATCACTGGAGATATGATTTTTTGGTGCTACTGAATATAAAAAAGTGGGGGTTTAAACTCCGATTCATACCCGAAGGTCTAACAGAGTTGTCAACCATCTTAAGCCTTTATTCAATTCTGTTACAAAGTTTCAATGGTTAACCCTATCTATGAGGAATCCTCGCACAAGCTGTCAAAGGTCTGAGCGGTCAGGGGAAAACCCAGTGGGAAAAAACCCCTTTCCTTGAGCCAAATTACATACCACCCCCGGGATTCGAACCCGAGTAAGACTCAGACGACTCTCGAGTAAACCCGAGTCCAGCTACTGAATATAAAGACCTGTTATTTAGATAAAATCAGAAAATATCTCTGGGACTTTCCCGGATTTCCTCGAGAACCGCACCGCTCAAGTCCGCTTGGAAAGGTCTTGTAAAAAATATCAAGCCAACTGGACCATTACTGGTAGCTGATAAAAATCGGTTCCGTAGATCCAATTCTAAGAATTTAGCCAGCTCTTCTATAATAGTAGGGATGCGATGGGGATCATAAGCCTTAAATCCCCACGAAAAGGTTCAGAGATTCGAGAAGGTAAATAATTTTGTTAGATTGTGTTGACTATCGAAGAATTTCGTTGTTGACTTGGCAAAAAAATCTCAAATTTTATCATTTTACAAACTCATGCTAAAAGGGAGGGACTTGGGAAGCCCTATGAATTTTATTATCTGGATAAGACATTTGAGGTTGGGATTATTGTAGTGAAAAGGCCAACATTTAAGCAGTTGAGAATAAAAGAATTTTTAGGAATGAGGGGGGAAAGGAGCTTGGAAAGACAATGACATTAATGGAAGGCTCCTAATAGCTAGGATTGTTTTGCTCTCTGTTCAAATGAACGATGCGAACTACTTTGAACATTTCTGTTGATGTCTGTGTCTACAATGAAACTGGATTGATCCTTATGCATATGTTTTAACCAAATGGAAATTTTCAATGGAGAGAATCGATTATTCAAGTTGTAACCGCAGCCGTTGAATTCTTTGGTTCGAATCACATTTTCAGGGATTTCACACTCAAGCCTGGTAATTATTCAATTACTTACATACATGTATGAACACAATCTTCTCCACGTCACATCAAAGTCATTTGCAGGGCTAGCAAGTGAGTTTACGTCATTGTACTGAAACTGCAATATGCAAAATATAGTGGACTTTGTAAATGCACGCCGTCTGTTCAAATTACTATGTTATGTCTATGTCCTCTCATCTACTTCTCCTCTACTACTTTAGCACCAGCCCCTACTACCACACCAGCTTGTCTCGTCTCTTTGAACCTCATCTTGTAAGTAGGTTGGTTTGACTAATTATTGTGAAAGGGAAAAACTCTTACATTTGTATTTAATGCAGCCTCTTTTACATCCTCATTCTCTTGGCTCTTTCAGTACGAATGATTTCAAAGGAATTTCAACTTACTTTAAATTTGAAAACAACCCTGGGAATAATTCATATTATACTTCATCTTTAAGGAGGAGTCAAAGTGTGAGGCATCTAAATGTTTTGACTTAAATACTCTTTAAATTTACTTTAAATACATATATTTGCATTTACAATGCTTTCATCTTGTCATTGCTTCGCAAGGTAAACCTCCGGCATATTTATAAATGGTACTTTATAAGTTTCTTTCCGGCTCCGTTGGGCCATCAGTGTTTATGGTTATTCAATACATAGTCTTCTGAACAATACCAATTTGAACGCTATTTCTTTTGTCACAATTTTATTACTGGCTTTGGAGTCAGGAATTTGATTGCCAATAAAACGTCTGTATTTGTCTAACAATGTACACCTTCCAAGCGGTATCCTTGGATTTGGATTTTTAAACCATTACATCCTGTCAGGGAGCTACCGTACACTAAAAAACACACCCTTGTGTTGTTAAAAAATTTCAAAACTGTTGACAGTTAAAAAAAAATGAATGCGTTATATATTTATATTAAAATCGGATTTAGGGGAGCTTAGCTCTAGCTCAGGTAACAAAAACGTTTTTCTGTTGACAAAATTTCCTGATACCGTTCTGGCTGTCTACAGAGGAACAAAATAAATCAGTTTTGGACGATATCGTCCAATTGGACTTGCAAATTGAAGTGATCAACCAGTTCCACAGAACTATCTTGCCCTCACGCAAACTCATTTGATTGTTTTCAAAAATATTCCACATTTTCATACTTTTCAAAAATTTGAACCTTTATGTACTTGTAACTTCAAAGAATTTAATGCCGCTTATCCCGTTGCTCAACCATTGATATCACAAAATCAGTATGTATATCGGTTCGCTAATCAAAATTATTGAATTTGGAAAGAGAATCGGTTAAAAATTAATGACGCCACCACCTCAAAGATCTATGGTAAACTTTATCAAATTACAGACCATTGACCATAATGTTTGTTTCATTAGCCGATATTTCAGCTCAATCGTTCAGCATTTCCGCTCTATAGTGCCCGAGATTTCTGTACCAAAATAACAGTGCCGAAATTTCCGTTTCCTAGTTAATAATTTCAGTTTCACTAGCCGATACCCATCAATTGAAGTGACTTTAGCACCGCACCGTTGAAAACTCAACAAAAATGGCTGGAAGCTCTAAAAACATATCTGCAGGTCAGTAATTGTATGTTTATAGAGCGTGAGCACGTAGGCGGTTTACACTAATGGCCATGTTTTGGAATCATGCATGTGGTAAATATTTGTCTACTACATTTTGACGTAGACAGAATGTCAACATAGTTGGAAGTTGAAACATTTTCAGACTTTAACATGAGGGCAAAATTAACTCATTTATTGTCGGAATCTTTTACGCTGAATATTTCCCTAGGAGCTTTTAGAGACAGCTTTTAAAATTCTTCTTCAAAGAGAAAATTGTAGTCTTCCTACAAAGAAGGAAAAAATTGGCATACTTTCCCTTTGGTAATTTACACTTGTTTTTATACTTAGCATTATTAGCCCTATCAAGGGTAATTCCTACATTAGCGTGACTCTCGTCAGCTCGTCACATTTATCCTATAAGGAAGATGCTAATGAGAGAAAGATAAATCTCCAGTGTTTTGAAAAAAAAAATTATTCACTCAAAAACATACAGAGCATTGGAGTGAGGATGATGTTCCACTGTAATTAATGTAGTAGTAAAAATGGGGGGGGGGGCGGGAAACCTTGGAAAATCCAACATTGAGGAGGATTTCCCCTGAGAAAATTGCACTTTGATTTAATTGAACCAAGCTGCAAACAGCTCTGGAAAAAATATACAAAGCAAGAATTTTTAATCTCTTTTAGCACAACTGCTACTGTTCTGAGACTCGACAAAGAAGATAGTGGTAGACCTCAGATGTGTGTGCTCACAGGATTTTCAATCGTCCAGAGCCCCTTTCCTACATTACAATCTCACATATGTATTTAGCAATTCATTCCACATCATTTTACCATTTCCTCAAACTCCCCGTTTCATTTGGCTACAGAGTCGCTTGCTTATATAAAGGTTTTCACTAAATCCACCAATGTGAGCTTTCTCATGTTCCTGGTTAGGGATGATGAGAACATTTTGTGAAATACTTTCTCTCCCATTACAAGGACATAGGAGCTATATATAATACGGTGGTCTGTTATGTGTGAGCGTGCCTGCAAAGAAAACTGCCTTTATTTATACTCCAAGTCTCAATAGGACTTTCTCTCTCGGTCAGTTTTATTACCCAACATGAGATGAGAGCGGGGGATACAAACTGAGCACTAGAAACAGTTTTCCTAGGCTTTTCTTACTATTACGTAACCATCATAAAACAACTTACAAACCATCTCATTATGTTCTATCTGTAGATAATGTTCTCACTCCAGTCCATCCTGGATATCTTTGTAGTTAGTAAGCCCGTCCTGCCTCCGCCAACCAACTCTTTTGAGACCCCATCCAAATATCACTCCGTGTATAGAAATTATACATACGACTTCATTCCACACATATGTCAATAGAGTTGTGAACACGTGTGTCTCTATGTGCGTCCACGTAAATCAACAGCAGTAGTAATCATAGTCTCAGGCGAAGCAATAGCCCTCCCTTGATAGTCACTATGGCTCGTACTTACATAGCAACTTTCTCCTTCCTTCCAATCCATAATGACGGGAGAAGACATTTCCACACGCTTTTCTCTCTCTCTCTCTCTCTCTCTCCCACGTTTCAACTCTCATATATAGAAATAGGAAACAGTCAAAACTTATGGTGCAAAAACTACCCAGTTATTTTAAATGGTAGTCTGCGTCTTCAACTTACCATCTCTCTCATTTCTTCCATTCATATGTATTTAAACACACTACTCCCATCCTTCTTAACTACCTACAAGGCATACTAGAGCATTTGAATGGCAAGTAATGAAACGCATTTTTTTAAATTTCACCAATAATAATTCCTGCTTCTAAAAATCAAGGATTTCCTCAACCACCCCTATGAGTCCTCTCAGTATTATTTTTTATTATAAGGGAAACTGTATAAAATCTAATTTGTGAAATTTTCCTTAATTGCCATTTTTTCAACAATCAAATACTCACATGACTATAATATAGAAAGACTTTCCAGTTACAATGAAGCTTTTAGATTTCGAGTGTATTAAAGCAGCCCGGAATTGGAATGCACTTGCAAAGATTCTGAGCGAAAGAAGAAAGAAAAAATGTCTGTCTACCTTACTTATACCTACAACAACTAACCATCTCCTTGGAAATAAATTGTGTACATATTTGCAACAATGTTAGCATTTGGACGAAGGCACAAGCTATCTCGACTGTGAAAAAATATTTCCTGCTAAAGCCATAATCGTAATAGGACGTAAAACACCGTAACAGTCATAGTTTCCTTTACCACTGCAATTAGCTTATTTTTTCAACGTTTGCCAACACAGAGAGATGCTTTGAGGGGAGAAAGAGAAAGCAAGAAAAAACCTTTAGTTTATAATGTGGTGAACCAATGCAATGTGTTCGTGCCATTTGGAGGAACTTGATTTCCACCACAATCTACACACATGGCTTTCTCGGAAGAAAAAGGTTTTTTTTCTTCTTCTTACGGTTTATTCCCTCTGAGGACACATGACCATTGGCTATAACCTTTTGTAGGAAAGAACCTTATATGTGTTCATTTTTTGTTTCACTAGATGTGTACTTATGGTCTATATAGCTACTTACTCAATGAAGCCAGTACTTTGAACAAGTCTGAGTATGTACGACAAAAGAAACAATGCCATTCATGGAGGTGGAAGACGATGTAGAAAAATAGTTTTGTTATACAGTTATGGGGAGAATGAAGCAGTTGCCTCAGCTGATTGACCATGAAGCGGAGAGAAACGACAAGGAAATGGAACCCGGAACACTTTTAAAGACGTTCATTTCAGTTGGTACATTTCACTTATTGCTCCTAAAAAAAGTACAACAGCTTCAAACTCTGAATTACCAGAAAGAAAGATGCTGCTGGCAAGACTTTCTCTATGGTTTCAACATAATGCTCCTATGTAATAGCTATAGATTATAGTCTCTAGACAAGGAAAGTATCATTTCGGCTTGAATATGTACCTTATGATGTCTCATATCTATATAAAGGGGAAAAGTATGTGTGTACGTGGAAAGTATCATCTACTTTTGTAAATGTATAGGAGTTTTTTATGTAGAAGAGTTAGTTGGAGCCTGATCATTTTTGCGTCTTGGTCAGCCTGTTCTTTGCACTTGTCTTACTTTCACTTAGTTGCATCTGAGACGTCTGGCCGAGGATCTCACTATGCTTTCACTCCTTTCTCCATCTCCCTAGCCTTTGAATGGAATAGGCACTCGTCCGTGAGTTGGCCTATTTTGTAGCAGTCACATGGCAAGAGAGAGAGAGAGAGAGAGTGAGGGATTTGTAAGAGAACAAACTAACAAAATTATATGGTCTATTTCAACTCTATCGTCTCCATCCCCTCGTCCATAATGGTTTCATCAACACTCAAAGGCCAAAACTGGACATTGAGGCTAAGGAAAAGAGCTAAATTGCTCGAGTCCTGAAGTTGGCATAAATCCATGAAGTGTAGAGAAATCTCGATGCGAGATGTGGTGTTTTAATTAATATAACTTCCTCACTGTAGACAGATGACATGGGCCGATGATTTCTCTCCAAATTTCCTCTCCCATCTTTCTCTGACCTAGCAATGTTTTTCCTCCAGCTAATACTACTCCACATTTCCCATTACCTTTTGAATCTTCTTCCGCTCAACCGATTAACTCTGCTAGTACTAATCATAGCTATATACACCAAAGCCTAACTATCCCACGTCCTTGACAAAGCTTAGGCCAATTATCTGTTTCGTCGAGCTCCCTCTCTACACTAGACAGAACCACAAGTTCCCATCACATCTAGCCATCATCTCACTCCACACGTATTTAGATACTTTTACTCCACTGAAGTTTATACTACACAAGTCTATATGCCCCACATTATTATCTAAGACTTGATAAACATTCCCCATGGTTTGGATTTCATCAAACAAAAACTATCACTTCCCCTCATGTTATTGCTCGTATACATAGTGTAATACTCAAACCTTCTGCCTTTCAAATTGCTACCATCCTGACTATTATTTCCACATCTACGTGAGTATACATTTTCCTTTAATAGTACAACCTCAGTCAGTCTCGTAGGAGTGCAGTGTATGAAAAGCCACGAATGTTGATCAGAAGTAGTTTCCTCTCTCAACCTAATCATTACATGAACACCATTATTAACCTATTCTTAGGGTGCTATGAAAAGCACTTTCCAAATTTCCATGTACCATTAACTTTTCATGAGGCTCTTCTCTCTCTCTCTCTCTCTCTCCCACTATGTATCTTATTATTCACTCCTCCAAGCAACCTTCGTGCCACGCAAGTGCTCTCCTCCCTCTTCCTCAAATTTATTCAAACTCCAATCTCAGCTTTATCATTATCGCACCTAATGAAATTTTATCACATTGAAAATATCAATCTTCTGTTTCAATATACGAAATTTGACACCCTAACCTTCCATCTAGCGTATTTATCCTTTACAGATGAACTATTTCACCATATAGCCACACTACACTGAAAACTAAAGTACACCATGGGCATAAGATTCAACACGGAGTCCATTAATGCAATAAATAATAAAGCACGAGATGTTCCTTTGTAATAGTAATAATTGAACAAGTGAAAGGTGAGATTCTTGATATTGCCAATGAACAATACAAACATGCCTTTCTTACGGCTTCAATCCCCTTCACCCAATCAACAAACTATTCCAGTTGAGTGAGAAAATTCTTCGTAATGAGAACGAATGCAATAGCTCAGAGCTATGAGTACCCCCTTTCAATTGAAATATTCACTTTCCCTCATTTACACGAGCTTTTCCTTGAGATTAGCCCTCGTTTAAAGGAATAGCCAAGTTGGAAAATTACGTCGTTAATAAATAGGCCAACTTTAGAGCTTCAGAAACGTTGCGCTCCTGGCAGCATTGAAATACGGTGTTTTCTGAGAGTGCTTATTTAATCTACAAAACAATTACGATGCACCAATTCCGTTGCTCATGAATTATATTGAGTTCCTAATCAATGCAGATTATTTCTGTACGACTGCACATACTTATATAGTCTCCTTGGGAAAATAAGATTTTTGCAAGAAAGTGCAAGAGAACTCACTCATCAAATATTATTCCGGTGCGGTTTGTACAGCAATGTAGATAGCTGTAATGTTAAATAGCTCTATGTATGTATGAACCTCGTAAAGATAAAATACATGCATAATAAATATGTGACTGCATAAATGCCAAAGGAAAAATGTTTTAGCTTTAGCAATCCATTGAGGAATTTCACTCAAATCAAAACCCAATCCTCCCTTATGCTGAGAAGATGAGTTTAGAAGCGGAAAAAATTAGGAAATGGGAAAAAGGAAACTATAATTTGTAGGGAGGGTTCCCATTAAAGAACATACCAAAATAAAACTGAGCATGGGTTAAAAATTGGTTGCGAGCCTTCCCAGCTTCCCATGAGTTCACATACGCTTAGCTTTATCCCTTCTGCTCTAATAAGTTCTGGTTGTCTATAACTTTGAAGGGAATGGAATGGAACGTCAAAAGGAGTAAATATTACAAGTGAGGAAGAGAAAATGAGAAAATCAAAGTTACTCTCTCATTGGATTTGTCATAGTAAGGAACTTTTCGCTTCATGAATGAGAGAGAGATAGGAAAGAAGAAAGGAAATTGAGTACCGTGAGCACATGGATTATTCCATTATGGAGAGAAATTTAGAATACAAGCAAAAAGTTGATCCTAAATATCCAATTTTGTTCCAATCTAACTAATAATGACTAGTAAATTATAAATATAGAAATTATCTATAAATCATATTAGAAAAAATCTGCTGTCCTATCAGATTTCTTCCCAATTCCCTAACCAATGCCTACGCGAGTACAGTAGAGCGGAATTAGCTCGCAAACTTATTTCTTATGTATGGGCCAAGGCTCTGAAAAGGAACATTATTGGTAAAATTTTTGAGAGAGTTGAAGATACTGAAAAGGAAGAGGTAATAAAAGAAGGAAACAGGATGTGTCTTCAAATCATCCTTTGAGTATTTCTCTTTTTTCCGACCTAACTACATGGGTGGTAAAATTCCAAAGAGCAATTCTTTGAGAATAAAAAAAGCTCAGCGATCAATAATGCACTTGAAAGGACGAGAGAGTTGAACACTTGTTAGCCATGGCGTTATTTGGAAATACCCAGGTGACTTCTTTTCCTTCCTAAAATTTTTATTACTTTTTTTTCTCTTGACTTACTTGACTTTCCCTGTTGGGGAAAGCAAACTCATCATTTTCTCCTCTTAACTATATTATTTTTACTCTCTCTCTCTTTATCTCCACCAATCTCTCTCTCTCCCTCTCTCTCATCAAAAGCAGTCACAGTAATATCCTGTCTAATCTTACAGCCACTTTTATTTTCACTTCATCTCCCTTTCCCTTTAAACTTATACTCACCCATTCCTTTTCCCAATTCATCCCAGCACATTTACCTTTTCCCCAAATTCAAAAGCAATGAAGGATTTTTTCTTAGATGTCTGCATCCAATAGACAGAGCCTCACATTTCTTTAATTTCCTTCCTTTTTTCTTTAAAGATCAAATAGATTGAAACTCCTGGATGGTTACGAAAAAAAAGTCATCAGAATTACTAACTTATTAGTTGACGTATATCAACGGAATTCCTGTATATTTATAGGAGCAATTCCCGCATCTCCTTTGATCCTTATTTCATATCAGACGGGGAAATTATTTCATCAGTGGGTCTCATATCCACTGACCCGTTCTTAGCACCTTGAGGAATAAAAGTGAGGGATGTGGAAATGAGGAGAGTGGCATGACTCAGCTAAATCTTTCCGCATAATGAACAAAACGTAGTAGTAGCTAATCCCAAATTAAATTCCTTCAATTCGTACTGTTGAGAAAGTTCCAAAAAAGTTGATTAAAATATGGGTGATTAGGAAGAGTATTTTGGTAATTATTATTGGGGGAGTGGAGAGGAAAAACTATTAGAAGGGAGGAGAGTAATTAGAAGAAAATTTAAGGAGTACAAAGGTCCGGATAATTACCTCAACCCATTAATGCTCCATGGTAATTTGATCCAAAAAATCACCTGCCATCCTAATTAGAAATGTTAGCATTAAAAGTTGGCTCATTTCATCGTAAAGAAATTTCAAGTGCTTTTGACAACTGTCATGAATTAATCGGTCTTGAAATCCTTAGTCGGCTAAGTAAGTTTCCTATGGACCGTATTCATGTGACACACTAATACTAGCACTAACACAAGCAATCCTTTTTTTATTTTTTTTATTTGATTCCTCCTCTAATATATTTTCTTCGAATAAACGGAACCAATGGGCAACATTATTTCTAATAATGACGACAAGAAGAAGATATGTCCTATATGTGATGACACTATTAAATCAAGACAGCACTTCTTAGAATGTGACGTTTGTAAAAACAAACAGCATAGAATATGTCTCCCGAAGAAATCACATCATGAATTCAAACAATTGAAGGAAAGTACTTGGACATGTGATCACTGTGATGCTGCTAATTACATCTGTCGTGTTTGTGGAGAGGATGTTAGCACTTGTTTATGTACTCTTCCCCAAGTACACGATCTTTTTGAAATAAATATAGCAAATGAATCACTTAATGCAGGTACTCAAACTTCTAACAGTCTATTCCATTATCCTGGAGAAATAAATTTTAATGATACAAAAGGATTAAAGTTTGGCCACCTAAATATTAATGGATTAAGAAGTAAATACGATGAGCTGAAATTATTTCTGTTCACGTATAATTTTCATGCGTTTACACTTAATGAAACAAGATTACCAAAGTGTGGACGCTACCGTAGAAAGAAATAGAGAGGAACAATTGAGAGAGGAAAAGAGTGGAGAAGAGACGAGTGAAGTGC